>WYDK02049165.1:0-14241 GCA_009867345.2 Toxicodendron radicans | reverse complement strand
GTTTTATTTAAAGAAAACTTTATTGAATTTTATTAACAGTTTCTCAAAAACTCACCCTCCTTTCGGAACCCGAGTCCTACGGAGCACCCGGATTCGGTGGGGTAACGGACACCCGGGAGGGGGTGTGACAACTAATTTTTTTTTTTTTGAGTCTAGGTTAGGTTTAGTTAGGATGTTCGTGGATATTATCACTGGAAACCCTCGCGAGACTATAACTAGTCCAAATAGGGCACCCTAGGGGTTTAAAAGCTTGTTGCATATGATAAATGCAATTGTGACAATCTACTGAAGTGATTTAGGTTAGCTTAGGAGTAGATTTTATTTCGTCTTTGATTCTTAATTTAGAGGGCATCTTTAGATCACTTAGATTCCTAGGGACTAGCAAGAAGGTGGTTGGGGGTTGTGATAAGTGCTTGGTAATGCACTTATACGTAGTGATTTATCGATAAAATTTGTGGGAAATTAAGTTTAATTTGTATAATTCGATTGAATTGTTTATAAATGTTTTTTTCGGAATCACGGGTATGTTTGGTGTATTTTCAGGTCATAGATGCTTAAAAATTAATATTTGGATGAAGTATAATGTCGGCAAGGAAATTTGTGACGACTGGGAATAGACATTTCAAGAATCGGAGTTGAAACGAGGAAGTTAAGGCATTTTGAGTAAAATTAGTTCGTATGACACGCATCGCAACATTCAAACTGTTCCACCACGGTGGCGCACTCTGGGGATTTTTTGGGTTCAAGAGGCACCACGACATTCAAAATGTTGCATCGCAGTGATGAAGCCTCGGGTTTGGTTATGTTTTTGACACGCATTGCGGCATAGAAAGTGAGCATTGCAACCCGTGTGGAAGGAAACCGAGTTTTTTCGGAATTCTCTTATTCTAATTTGCCTAGGATTGTTCCAACAATACCCTTAGAAGCCTAGCACTATAAATAGACTTCTTTAGAAATTTTTAAGGTTAGACAAGGGTAGAGAAGAGACAAGAGCAAGAAAGCAAAAAGTAGAGAGAGTTTATAAAAGAAAAGGCTTGGAGAAGAGAATTGGAGGAGTTGGAGGGATTCTGCAGCAACACCATTCATCAACCCAAATTTTCCTAAGATTTTCTACTCCTTTCTCTTGTTTGTCTTCATGAATACTATTCTAGATTTCATTTTTTTTTTTTTTTATGGATAGCTAATTTTCTTGTGATTGGGGGTGATTTCAAAGGCCTAGACATGTTTTGTAATAATTAATAAAATCTAGAATTTTCTTTCTTTCTACTTCCTTTGATATGTGTTTTATTCTCCATTATTAATGTCTTAGTAGTATACCTGGAAAAACGGGTCAATACCAGTGGGTACCTGTTTTAAAAATGGGTATGGGCTCACATTTTTAGACCCCTTTTCATATAACTCATGCCCGACCCGTTTATTTTACAAGCAGACAAGGGTTGTATTCGAGCTGAGTCAAGTCGAGTAGCCGACTTATCGAGCTCGGCTCGATTACATGTTACTCGAGCTTAAGTACGAGCTCGATCTTGTCAAGTCTAGATTTCTAGGTGTTGTGAAATCCGCAAGTGTACGGAATCACACAAATAATATAATGGACAAGTCCAAGTATCGTATCCAAAGAAATCCTATTACCAAGTACCAATTAAACTATCGTGTCACTATTTGATAAATTCAACTTTGAATAAGAGAATTCTATACTAAAATTGACAAATAATTCTAAACAAATTAATTGATGAAATCACGCAAACAAAACCTTGAAAATTAATTCAGATTTAAAAACCTAGGGCATAGACTTCGCACCAATTCTTTCTCATATGTGTTGACGACTTGCATTAATCCCATTAAACTCTTCCTAAAGGTCAGACTCCCTAACTTTCCAATAACTCTCTCTCGAGCAATTATCGAATTAACTCCTAATTACTAACCCGAATTATCTCTAATAAGATTTAAGCAATAGAAGATCATTAAGCTCTCTGGATTCTATCAAAACCTCACAGATCGTGGTAACTTATCTCTAGCGTTCGCTCAACCTATGACTATATTACCAACGACAAACTAAGTTTCATATCTCGATCTCAACTTAGTTCATTAGTTCATTCAATCCTAAGATCTTTTAGAATCAAAAACATTAAAAACAATAATAAAGTTTAGGAATTATCTCAATGGAATTCGTTCAAACCATGTAATCACATACTTAGGAAATTTGGGCTACATTCAGCCCTAGAACACAATTTAGTTCATGCTCAGAGAGAAACAAAAACAAATCCTTTTATTAATTATCAAGAGTAACATGACCACAGAAACGTTAAAGGAAAACTTCACTATGTTGGATCAAAACAAATTCATAATTTCTTCTTTCTTGATAATCTCCCTTGTGCAGCCCCTTTTCCCTTTTCCAAGATAAAAACCAAACTTTAATTCTAATCAACGCTTCTCCCTCTTTTAATTAATTTCTATGGTTTACAACGCGTGCCTCCTACTTTCCCTATCAGTCTTGGACTCATTAAAGTCCTTTTAAGTCTTTAAAACACGTAAAAACAGAAAAAATAGAAAAACATAAAATTTGTGACTGTGCCGCGGCATGATAGCTTCTGGACAGGTTGTGTCGCGGCATACATGCTTTTTCCATTCTTCATCAAGCCTCTTTCTCAACTCTTCAATGACATCAACTTTTAATCCAGAAATTGATCGATTCAATAAAAATGGTGAACATGTAAATTGTGGCTCTTTGAAGCAGATTTACATCGATCCAAGATTTGTCTCAAGCCAACATCTAAAGCTCGAGTTATCGTTAGAACACTGAAGCTTACTCAAATTGGAGTGAAATCCAACATAATCTTCTAACTTCAGAATTCCGTAACTTCTTCAATTCAGCTCCGATTCTTGATCCATTTCATCCTATGCAGTAGCCACTTCATCACAAACATGGTTTTCTATCAAGGCCACATTTCTCTCATTCAGAACCTGAAAAGACAAAAAATATCCCCATGATCTCATACAAGATATTCATGAACAGAAAATGATAAAATCGGTTGTTAAAACCCCATTTTCCCAATAAATACCCTTATGAAAACACTAAGTATTTGAGTATTTTCAAGATCTCATCGAAAACCCCCAACTAGCTTCTTGCTAATCCCTATCAAGCTAAGCGATAAAACAAAATTTAAAGCTTGAAAATCAAAAACAAAAACATAAATCTAATTTATTCTAAATTACTTTCGTAGATTGTCACGATTGCATTTAGCGTATACAACAAGGCTTTAAAACCCTAGGCGGCCCTAGTTGGACGAGTTGTAGTCTCGTGAGGGTTTCCAGGGATGATACCCACAAACATCCACACTAAACCTAACCTGGACTCTAAGATTAAAACAAACAAATTCTAACAAAAACAGTAATTAATTCTTGGATCAATTCATATAATCGTCTCAAAAATTGCATACACACATATCAAATAGAATAACAAAAAATCACCTCACTCAAAGATAATGTAACATCAATTTCATCTACGTAATCGACCCTAGAATATCCATACAACCACAAACCATCAATCTAAATACCCGGATGATTTTATGCATAACATTCACAAACAAAATTTTGATCTCTAGTATTCGGGTTATGAATCAAACATGAATCATGGAATCAAACTCCATAGGCTCACTTTTCAAACCACTATCCACTAATGTAGAATTACCACTACCTCGGATCAATAGGTCTTTGTAAAGGTTGTAACGTTAGAATAGGGTATGGTTTATGAAAGAACGGGAAGGAATTAAACCAAAATTAAGAGACTAAAATCTTCATTCCTTCTCATCATTATCACCAACATGCATGCACCTCCCATTTTCACTCAACATCTTCCCATCCTTTATTGAGCTCTCCTTTTCCACACTAATACAAACTCACTTGCACATTTTCACAATCTCGCAATGCTTCTCAATGTTCACTTCTTCCTCGCTTTTCTTTTCTTCTTTTTCTTTCAAAGTTTTCCTTTTTTTTCATTCATTTTTGTTTTCTCTATTTTTTTCCAAATCTTTTTTTTTCATCAAAAATTTTTTTTTGAAGAAAGAAACATACAACCCACCTTAACCTTCTAAACACTCCACAACCCCCAACTTATTTCTTTGCATAAACTCGGGTTGTGGAAAAACTTCACAACTCTCCACCCTTACTTGTCAAAGCGCTCTCACCAAGCTTGTGCTAGGATTAAGTATCTTAAAAATTACATGATAGGAATGTGTTTTAGGCTCATAATCAAGGTAGGTTAAATTAAGCTTAATAAAAGAAGAACAAGGCTAACAATGTGTATATAATGGCTCAAAGGGTTAACTAGCGATAATAAAATTTAGGGTCGGCTTGAAAGGCTCAATCGGTCCAAAAATAGCCTAAATCATTTCCTAAGTAGTGTGACATCTAGGATTTCGCCTCAAGTGGTCATCAAATAAGTTCTAGAGTTTGTTGAGATCACAAAATGTCTATGAAAATTTTACACATGGAACTTCTCTAAGCATTTAGACTAACCAAACAATTCATACAACACACCATTAGGGTCTCAAACTAGACGAAATCAACATTCACAATTATCCTTAAACCAAGGCAAAATTTAATGTCTTCTAAAAGCTACATGTTATCGCAATCAAAGTACTATCATTGACATACAATTTAATCCAAGAATTTAACAAAATTCAAACAAAACAAAACAAAAAAAATTAAAAATTAAAAATTTCCTCATAAATCTATAAATTTCAAAATTTTGGAAGAAACTTCCCTTACCCCCAACCTAAAATCTACATTGTCCTCAATGTACAAATGTAAATAAAAAGAAAAGGAGAAAAAGAAAATTTACCCTCCTTTTGCAATATTGAAGTGCAATAATGCAGGCCAATTTGGTCATCCTTCTCGTTTCCTTCCATTGTGGTCATTTATATCCTTTCAAAACAAAGAAACTTACGGTGCACCTCATCGACATCACACATCACTCATGAAATTTATGAATTTAAAAGAAAAAAAACACAACATCAAAATTATTTAAACTAAACGGAACAAAAAAAATTAAACACACCTTAAAACTAACACCTATGAAAATAACAAATTAATTAATAAAAAAAAATTCAAAATAAAATAAAATAAACAACTTGGGTTGCCTCCCAAGAAGCGTTTTGGTTAAAGTCTTAAGCTCGACTCTTCTACTTCTTCAATCCGGGTTGTCAAGGAAAATCCAAGCCCTTGTATCCTTAATTCCACCATACACACAAGACTTCAATCGTTGTTCATCTACCCTCTCAAATTCAACCTCTATAGTCCTAGAGTTGACTACACACTTTTCTAAGGGTGGACTAGGGTAGTTTTCTCCTAAGGTTTCCGCTACGTTGTCATCAAGGATACTAATCTCAAAGCAAGAATCGAACTCGGATGGATATTGAATAGCATCAAACACATTAAACTCCACTTGTTCATCCTCCACTCTTAGAATTAGTTTCCCTTGGTGTACATCTATTAAGGTCCTACTAGTAGCTAGAAAAGGTCGCCCTACTATTAAACGTATGTTCCGGTCTTCTTCCATATCAAGAACTATAAAATCTACCGGAAAAATAAATTTATCTACCTTTATTAGGACATCCTCCACCACTCCCCTAGGATATGTTATGGATCTATCTGCCAATTGAAGATGAATTGTGGTTGGTTTCACCTCTCCTAAGCCAAATTTCCTGAAAATAGAAAATGGCATCAAGTTAATGCTAGCTCCTAGATCACATAAAACTTTATCAAAATCAAAACTACTAATTGTGCAAGGAATATTAAAACTCCCTGGATCTTTTAATTTTAGTGTTAGTTTTTTTTTAAGCAATGCACTACATTCCTGACCATGACCCTCTCATGTTCTTCAAACTTCTTCTTCTTGCTGAGAATCTCATTTAGGAACTTTGCATATTTTGGCATTTGCTCCAACATGTCGATGAAAGGTATGTTAATGTGTAAACTCCTTAGCATGTCCATAAATTTACCGATTTTCTTTTCCATTTTCTGTTTTTGCACTCGATGGAGATACAAGAGGTCAATTTTGTCATTTGCCTATTTTTTCTCTATTTTTGCCCTTATGTCGTGGCATTGCTACTTTTGCCTTCAGTCATGCCGCGACATTGTTGCCTCTGCTTCCTTCTGTGCCGTGGCATGGTCACTTCTGCCCAGTTTTTCCAATTCCGATTTTTTGTCTTCTTTGTCTTCAATTTCTGGTCCTTTCAACTCTTTACCACTCCTCAATGTAATGGCATTGACCATCTCCTTCGAATTTTTCTCTGTATCACTGGGTAATGAACCTTGAGCTCTTTCTGAAAGCATGTTATGTATTTGGCCTATTTGCATCTCAAGGTTTCATTTGGAAGCCGATTGATTTTGCAACAAGATTTCATTTCTTTCAAATCTCCTTCTCGACTCCCCCATAAACTTAGTGAGTACACTCTCCATATTGGATCTCTTTTCTTATGGTTGGAAACCCGGTGGTGTTTTGTGCTCATCATTATTGCTCCATGAGAAGTTCGGATGATTGTGCCATGCTAGAGTTTATGTGTTAGAGTGTGGATTCCCTTGCCTTCGCTGAAAGTTATTCACATAGTTGGCTTACTCAGGTTAGGTGAAAGGATTCCCCACTTGACAATCTCTGGATGCATGGTTCCCTGCACAAAAATCACAAGTTAGTGGAGAAGAAGAAGATTCAATGGCATTTACATTTAAAGCAACTTCTAATTGTTTCTGGATGGCTATAAGTTGAGCAGATAGTGTAGTGTAGCTATCAACTTCATGCACTCCCATTGCTCTCCTTGGCACGTTTCTTTCCGAAGATCTCATGTAGTTATTACTTGCCATTACGTCAATCAAATTATATGCTTCTTCAGGCGTCTTGTTATTCAACGATCCTCTACTTGCAGCATCAATCATAACTTGTGTATTTGGAATCAATCCATTGTAAAACGTCTGCACTTGTAACCAAACTGGCAACCCATGGTGAGGAAACTTCCTTAATAGATCTTTGTATCTTTCCCATGCCTCATAAAGTGATTCCATGTCTTGTTCGTAGAAGTTTGTGATATCACTTCTCATCTTTGCAGACTTGACAGGTGGGAAATACTTAGCAAGGAATGCACTCACTAATTCTTCCCATGTAGTGATTCTTCCAGGTGACAATGAAATCAACCAAGCTTTAGCTTTATCCCTAAGAGAGAAAGGGAAAAGCCTTAGCCTAATTGTGTCATCTGAGACTCCATTATGTTTGAAGGTATCGCAAAGTTCTAAGAAGCTTGCAATATGTAGATTTGGATCGTCACTAGACAACCCTCCAAATTGGATCAACTGTTGGATCATCTGAACAATGGCTGGCTTGATCTCAAAGTTATTCACTTGAACTAGTGGTCTCCTAAGGCTAGAAGTACATCCCTCAATTGTAGGTCTTGAGTAATCCTAGAGTGCCCTTTGAACTATTTCTCCTCATGTATCAGCCATTGAACCTAATTCTTGTATACAATCAAGGAACTAAAAAAAAAATTCAACTAAATAAAAAATTTCTTAAAATAAAAGAATAAACTAAACCTAATAATAAAACTGAATTAATTACAAATACAAGGTAAAACAGAAAAAAAATCAAATTAGTAATAAAATAGCTCGTATTGATATTGATTAAATTAGAACTCCCCGGCAACGGCTCCAAAAACTTGTTGTGAAAACCTCAAGTGTATGGAATCGCACAAGTAATATAATGGACAAGTCCAAGTATCTTATCGAAAGGAATCCTATTATCAAGTACCAATTAAACTATCGCGTCACTATTTGACGAATTCAACTTTGAATGAGAGAATTCTATACTTAAATTGACAAATAAATCTATAGAAATTAATTAATGAAATCACGCAAACAAAACCTTGAAAATCAATTCAGATTTAAAAACCTAGGGCATAGACTTTGCACCAATTCTTTCTCATATGTGTTGACGACTTGCATTAATCCCATTAAACTCTTCCTAAAGGTCAGACTCCCTAACTTTCCAATAACTCTCTCTCGAGCAATTATCGAATTAACTCCTAATTACTAACCCGAATTATCTCTAATCAGATTTAAGCAATCGAAGATCATTAAGCTCTCTGGATTCTACCAAAACCTCACAGATCGTGGTAACCTATCTCTAGCGTTCGCTCAACCTATGGCTCTATTACCAACGACCAACTAAGTTTCATCTCTCGATCTCAACTTAGTTCATTAGTTCATTCAATCCTCAGATCCTTTAGAATCAAAAGCATTAAAAACAATAATAAAGCTTAGGAATTATCTCAATGGAATTCATTCAACCATGCAATCACATACTTAGGAAATTTGGGCTACATCTAGGCCTAGAACACAATTTAGTTCATGCTTAGAGAGAAACAAAAACAAATCCTTTTATTAATTATCAAGAGTAACATGATCATAGAAACGTTAAAGGAAAACTTCACTATGTTGGATCAAAACAAATTCAGAATTTCTTCTTTCTTAATAATCTCCCTTGTGCAGCCCCTTCTCCTTTTTCCAAGATAAAAACCAAACTCTAATTCTAATCAACGCTCCTCCCTCTTTTAATTAATTTCTAGGGTTTACAACGCGTGCCTTTTACTTTCCCTATCAGTCTTGGACTCATCAAAGTCCTTTTAATCTTTAAAACATGCAAAAAGGGAAAAAAATAGAAAAACATAAAATTTGTGACTGTGCCACGGCATGATATCTTCTGGACAGGTTGTTCCGCGGCATACATGTTTCTGCCATTATTCATCAAGCCTCTTTCTCAACTCTTCAATGACATCAACTTTTAACCCATAAATTGATCGAGACACTAAAAATGGTGAACATGTAAATTGTAGCTCTTTGAAGCAGATTTACATAGATCTAAGATTTGTCTCAAGCCAACATCTACAGCTCGAGTTATAGTTAGAACACTGAAGCTTGCTCAAATTGGAGCGAAATCCAACATAATCTTCTAACTTCAGAATTCCGTAACTTCTTCAATTCAGCTCCGATTCTTGATCCATATGATCCTACGCAGTAGTCACTTCATCACGAACATGGTTTTCTATCAACGCCATATTTCTCTCATTCAGAACCTGAAAAGACAAAAATACCCTCGTGATCCCTACAAGATATTCATGAACAGAAAATAATAAAATCAACTGTTAAAACCCCATTTTCCCAATAAATACCCTCATGAAAACACTAAGTCTTTGAGTATTTCAAGCTCTCATCACTAGGCTCGAGCCTAAGCTCGAACTCGAGTAGCATTACTCGAATCGAATTCCAGAGGCTCGTTTACTATAGCATTAAATTGAAAAAATATGATCGTACTACTTGTGAAACGAGATTATTTAAGATTTTTCTCTAGAATGAACGAACTCCACCGACCAAACAAAGGAACTCGTAAACAAAAGTTAACATCTTTGTTATCAAAAACCCAACTTTGTTCAACTACAACAATTACAACACTAAATTGGAGTTGGTTTTTCTTATTGCCAATACCTTAAATCCCAAAAAATGAAACAACAGTATCCAACATTATCTTAAGAGGGCGTTTGGTTCATGTAATGTTATATTATTGGGAATGTTAGATTAAGAGGAAGATAGATTACTTGAAAGATTACTGGGAATCTTGGATAAAATGTGTTTGGTTGGAATGTTTAGGGTTGTGGGTATATTAAATAAATATGTTTGGTTGGGTTTAATAAATGTATGGGTATGTAATGTAAATTACTTAATTGCCCATATATTTAAATATTATAATTATATATTATTTATTATATTACTTTTTTCCACCCAATATTTAGAAACTTAACTCTCACACCCCCATAATATAATTTTTAAAAATTATAGAAGCCCCCCACCAAGCCCAACCACTGCCAGCCACTGTCAGCCACCGCAGGCGGTGGTTAATGGCGACGTTACTGCACACGGCCGGCGGTTTCCTACTGGCCACTAGCGGTGGCTGGGCTAGGGGGGTTGGGCTAAGGAGTTATTATGTTTAAATCCAGGGGCAAATTTTTCTTAAAAGTTTGGTTTATAAGGACATAAAATTCATGTAATTTGTTTAAATAATAAAGGCATTTTTGTCCTAAATTTTTATTAATAAGGGACAATTTTGTAACTTCAAATAAGATTATCAAGTAATCTCAGAATACCATAGGTTTTGGAGGTAATCAAATTACCACCTAAATGTTACTATTGGTTATGGAAGATTATAGGAATCTTATATTACTTGGCAACCAAACATGGTAACGCAAGTAATATAAGATTACTTAACCTCAGTAATCCAATATGCCCCCCAACCAAACGTCCCTTAAGTGTTTTCTTGCAAACCGAACAGAAATAACAAAAGACCAAAAAAGAGTGCAATAAAGAGAGGGGCATGTAGAGGGTTATAAGACATTACCTTTGGAGAAGACATTGGGAGAGAGGTTGTCGGAGAAGTTGAGAAAGGTGAAAGGGGCCAAGTTTGAGTGATGATTAGAAGAGTTGTTGTTTAGTGAAAGGGTTTTGAATATTCAAAGAAGAAGAAGATAAGCAATGGATTGCACTTGCCATCTCTTCAGGGATTTGATTTCGCTTTGCTTTACCTTATTCTCTTAGGAGATTCAAGTAAGGGCTCGGTGGTGAAGTTTCAAAATCGATTAGGGATTTTGATTTTCCCTTTTTTTATTTGAATCGTATTATTTGTTTAAAATGGGGTGTTCTTTGTCACTTTTACAAGTTATTTCATACATAATATCCCCTCAACCCAAGAACCTTGAAAACATCATGATGGCCCTCGAGCTTAACTAGCGAGCCAAGTCTCGAGTAGCTCGGATCGGCTCGGTTTATAGCCCTAGGGCAGACTGGGTATACCTACTAGTACTCGTATTTAAAATAATAATAATAATAATATATCCAATTTATATTAAACTAAATACTAACTATACACATTCTAGGGTTTTTTATCTTTTCAACAAGACTAAGATGCCTCTCATTTTCTCTAAGGTATTGTTCACTCCACTAATTATCTCTCTTGATGATGAGATTATATGCATCTCATTCTTCTTCTTCTTCTTTTTTTCTTAGTAAGAAACAATATTCGATCCTTTTTCTTATAAATATGAGATCAAATGCATCTTATTCTTTTTTCTGATTTTTTTGTTAAGAAACAATATTTGATCCTTTTTTTTTAATATATTTATTGATCACAAGATATTAAGCTTCAGATTGTTTTGGATCCATTGTTGTCTGTTTGTTTTGGTTTTAGAGGATGATTGTTAGGTTTTTAGATGATTGTTTGTTTGAGTTTTGGAGGATGATTATTCGGTTTTTAGATGATTGTTTGTTTGGGTTTTGGAGGATGATTATTTGGGTGTGTATTTGTTTGTTTGTTTGTTTTTTTTTTTGGAGGATGACTAGTCACTGTATATAGATTAATTGAATGTCCATTTTGCATTTATGTTTTTTTTGTATTTGCAGCTATATTGATCTTAAACCTGAGAACATTCTACTGTTAAACAATATTGCATATAGTTTCTTTTGTTTTTTTTTTTTTGGAGAATGGCTAGTCACTGTATATAGATTAATTGAATGTCCATTTTGCATTTATGTTTTTTTTGTATTTGCAACTATATTGATCTTAAACCTGAGAACATTCTACTGTTAAACAATATTGCATATAGTTTCTTTTGTTATCACTTCACTCTAGATGTTAAGTTCATCTCATTGGTCATTATGGGTCATTATTGGTCATAGGTACTTTAATTTGTCATCTTCATTCTTATTTAAACCACCCCACAAAGTCATATTTTATCCAAACCATATGATTTAAATACATGAATATGTGATGTCAAAACAATTTTCAAAACAGTAGGCATAATGTCACTATTTACTTGGTGATCACACTTTGATGTGAAAATGTATTTATACTCCCAAGTTCACAAATCGTTTTGTAGTAAGGATAAGCAAAAACGAGTGTCGTCCTCATAGATTTGTAAGTACTTGAATAATCTCTAAATTATGCCTTAATCAAAGTACATAAAAAAAAAAAAAAGATTGATATTGTAACAACTATGAATGAAATTACTAAACTAAAAGCAATTTAAATTCATCCGAACTTAAAAGAAACTTAAAAAATAATTGAAGTTTAGGTATCCAATTTCACCATATTTATCCATCTTAATGCTATCAATCTCATTACTGTTATCTCAATTCACACTCACGGGTTGTACTCACTTGACTAAGGTATTACCATATGGCGTTTGGGATTAACCTACTGTTTTTATCACTAAACTAGCTAGGGAGTATAGTCTAATATAGTTAATAAAAACTCAATATGAACAAGAGCACAAATCATAAAAAACCAATTTGTATTAGACATGACGTATGCTCAAACACAAATCATTCATCTAAGAGAGCTCATCAAAGTGGGTATTTTCCAGTACCCAACCTTGTATCAAATCAATCTCCAACCAATATTAATTAAATTCACCCAACAATGTTAATTAGAGAATCAAAAAAGCATAATAAATGAAACAAGAGCATTAATCGAATGAGATAAGCATTGAGCCTTCAAAATAGGCTACATTGGATTCCTAAATTCGAGTTTAGTTACACATGATAGAGAAATCAAACATCAACACCTTTGGAACTCCCAAAGGCATGGAGAATCAAGAAATGAAGATGAAGAACCTTGAAATTCCCTTTTACAAAAGTGTGTTTTATTTCTATCAAAAGTGTTTATAATCTCTTACAAATGAATGAAAAAAAACTAATTTATACTAAAAGGCAGCTGAGGCATTTTTGGAATGAATTTTCTATATTTTTTTCACTTCTTCACAATTTGCGCCACACCATGGTGTTAGGGTTTGTTGCAAAATCCTTGTAGCATCGCAGCACGGAGTTTTTGCCCAAGTGCACTTCTTAACGCACTAACGTACCTTTCGTCTCAACTTTTAACCATTTTCCAGGTCAAACTGGATCACGACCAAAACATAAAATTTGTAGCCCTGTCTCTTATATTTCCATATCCATAAGAATAAGGTCAATTGGAGTTTTTTATCTCAAGACACGCTCATTTTAGCATGTTCAGACAGAAAATTCCCAATCATAAAATACCCGCATTGCCCCGAGGCGAACGAACTTCAAAAACTCATAACTTCTTCATTTAAGCTCCGATTCTCGAACCGTTTGTTCCTACACGATTCTTATTATTTACTCTTAAACATGCATGCTCGAAATCTTCATTTTTCAGCCTCTAAATACCTGAAAACTTACAAAACATACCCGTGATTCTGGAAAATACAAATATAAGAGAATTTGCAAAAGAATTAAATAGTAATAACGAAAATTCCATCTCAAATTAGCCATTGAATCACTCAATATGTATGTGTTTCCAACACTTATCACAACCCCCAACCAGCTTATTGCTAGTCCCTACCAATTATAGCGACTTAAAATAAAATCTAATCCTAAACCACTTCCGTAGGTTGTCACGATTGAATTTAGCATATGCAATAAACTTTTAAACCCCTAGGTCCCCCTAATGGATGAGTTATAGTCTCATGAGGGTTTTCAGCAATGATACCCACAAACATCCTAAAAATCCTACCACAAACACACAATCATGAATAAAACAACAAAAGTTCCAAATTAATTCATAATAGTGTCTCAAAAGTCTCATGCGCATATATCAAAGAGATATTGATTTCATTCTCAACTTTCATTCTCGACTTTCGGACAATCCTTCAATCAATGAACATCAATCCTAGCACCAGAAACATATCCATTTGTAAACATCCGAAAAAAAAAATTTGATCCCAACAATTATCGAAATGAAGTATAATGTAGCTTCTAAGCAACAAACTCCATGTAGAACAATCACACAACTAAAGATCAATAGGACTATTAAGCCTGTAATGTTAGGTTAGGGTGTTGGCTAAGAAAGAATAGGAAAGGATTGAACAAAATAAGAGGATTAAAAATGAAACAAAACACACCCCTCATTCAAATTTCCTAACCTTTGTTTGAGTTCCTCTTCCCAACCACATTTGCATTCTTTTCACATTGCATATTTCCTTTATTCATTGATTGACAATAATTTTTTTTTTAATGAGGCAACTTAACAAATAAAATAACATAGGAATTATGGAAATTACTCTTGTCCCATTCCTTCTTCTTCCACCCCACACACCCCCCCCCCCCCCCCTCCTTTTTTCTCTTCCTCCTACT
>WYDK02049113.1:0-14248 GCA_009867345.2 Toxicodendron radicans | reverse complement strand
CCATTAGTGCTTTTACACAAATGCCCTTGTTATAAACATAATTTATACATAAAAAGCTTTCATTTCATTCCCCACTTCTTCTTCAAATTCCATGTGAAAAGACCATTTTACCCTTGTTGAAGATTTAGTCTATTTTCACATTAATTCTTCTAAGGGTTTTTCATATAAGTTATTCTAAGTGCATGGGTATGTAAAATGCATAGTTTTACGTACCTTGGCTCGGGTATTACAATCAGACACTTCAAAGAATAGCTAAGAAATATAAGAATCGTTCTGGATCTCGAAAAGATTGCTTATGTCTTGGAAGCACCTCTTCTACTCAATATTGAACCCGATGCTCCACAAATTGAGCGGGATGCTTTTGAAAAATGGAAAGAAGATAGTAGGAGGGCTAGAAACTACATGCTAACTTCAATGAATAGAGAACTTCAAACTAAGCATGAAAACATTTTCAATGCTTATGATATCCTCACAGCTCTACAAGAGTTGTACAGCGATAATCCAAGAGTGGTTGAGTATGAGTTATGCACATATATTTTTAACTTGAAACCGAGGGAAGGCATACCTCCAGGGGATCATGCCCTTAAGATGATCAATGGATTAGAACAGTTGGATGGGTATGGGGTGGTCATGCCAGACCGCCTCAAGGTGAATTTTATTCTACAATCCCTTCCTCCAAGTTATAAATCGTTTATAACTAATTTCACTCTAAATAGGATTGAGCGAAATCTCACTGGCTAAATGAGCTTAAAGAGTTCCACAAGCAGAAAATGAAAGGGAAAGGACATGAGAATGTTTTTGCTGCCTCTTCTAGTAGGGCCAATAAAAGGCCCAAGAAACAATTCAAGAAGGGTCCAAAGGTTGGTCCCAAAAGGAAGAACTTCAGGAGGCCAACGGCAAAGACAGAGAAGGCCAATGCAAAAGGAAAATGTTTCCATTGTGGGGAAGATGGGCATTGGAAGAGGAACTGTCCTAAATACCTAGACAATTTGAAAAAGACCAAAGCAAAGTAGGTATGAACCGATGTCATATGATTGAATATGAATTAAGTGTTATAATTCATATAATCATTCCCGGATACTGTATTCAACAACAATATCTCATGTTTGTATGTCTTTACAGGTACTTTAGAGTAGTTCTGAAGTGACAAAGGATGAGATCATTTTGAGAATGGCAAATGGGGCACGAGTTATAGCTGAGGCCATGGGGACTTGCCCAATAAGACTACCTTCAGAACATGTTTTGTTTTTTGTATAAAGTGTTATATTTTGATAAAGCAAGTAGGAACATCATTTTTGTATCTACTTTATGCAAATCTGGTTATGTAATACAATTCAACGAAAAGGAATGTTCAATATATTTTGGAAATATATTAGTTAGAAAGGCTGTAAATAAAAATGGTTTGTATGTCTTGGAAAAAAATGATTATGCTTCAATCAATACAATTTCAAATAAAAGAACTCGATCTGAAACAAATCCTAAAGTTCTATGGCATCATAGATTAGGTCATATAGGAGATAGAAGATTGTCCCAACTTGGAAAAGGTGGGATAATAGACTCATTGGGTTATGAACCCTATCCAACCTGTGAGTCATGTCTCCAACGTAAGATGACCAAGTTTCCTTTTAAGAATAAATGAGAGCGACCTAAAGAACTACTAGAGCTCATACATATAGATGTATGTGGACCATTCAGTATTTTGGCCAAGGGAGGATTTGAATACTTCATTACTTTAATTTACTTATGATATGTCATGATATGGGTATTTGTATTTGATGAAATACAAATATGACTCCTTTGAAAAGTTTAAAGAATTCAAGAATGAAGTAGAGAAATAGATTGGAAAGAGTATTAAAGCTCTACAATCAGATCGTGGAGGTGAATACTTGAGTTTTGAGTTCAAGAGTTCTTAAAGGAAATTGGGATCATCTCCCAATTGACTCCTTTATATACACCCCAACTTAATAGAGTATCTGAGAGGAGAAATTGTACCTTATTGGATATGGTACTATCAATGGTAAGTTTTACAGACTTGCCAATGACATTATGGGGATACACTATCCAGACCGCTGTGTACATCCTTAATAGGTCCCGTATAAATCTATCTAGAAAACCCCATATGAGATATGGTATGGAAAACGTCCAAGTCTGAATTACATGAAGATTTGGGGTTGTCCAACTTATGTTAAATTAGTTAAATCTAATAAGCTAGATGTTAAATCTGAGAAGGGTTGATTCATTGGATATCCTAAAGATAGTTTAGGATATTACTTTTACTTCCCGTCTGATCAAAGAATGTCGATCAGTAGAAATGCACACTTCCTCAAGAATGAGTTCTTACAGGAAGGCGGTGTTGGAAGAAATATTGAACTCAAGGAAGAGTCTGAAGAGTCCGAAGAGCCAAGAACTAAGACTACTGAAGCTGGCACGTCCACTCTGCGAACCTTAGTATTAGATACTATGGTTCCAATACAAAAGTCTTCTAGAATATCTAAACCTCTAGAAAGATATGGGTTCCTACATGAGCAAGATTTTGAATCTTACTTAGTGGGAGTAAATGATCATGGTGATGATCCTATAAGCTACAAAAAAAGCAATACTAGATAAAGATTCAGGAAAATAGCTAAAAGCAATGAATTCTAAGATAGAATCAATGCATGCAAATTAAGTATGGTCACTTGTGGATCCACCAGAGGAAATAGTTCTTATAGGCTGTAAATGGGTCTACAAGAGAAAAGTTGGAAAGGATGGGAAGGTAGAGACCTTCAAAGCTCGACTGGTAACGAAGGGTTATGCTTAGAAACAAGGGTTGGATTATGAGGAAACCTTCTCGCCCGTTGCTATGATTAAATCCATCCGTATAATGCTAGCCATTGCAGCATACCATGATTATGAGATTTGGAAAATGGATGTCAAAACAACTTTCCTTAATGGGTTTATTGAGGAAAACATTTATATGGAACAACTAATAGGTTTTGTATCCGCTGCTGAAATGTATAAGGTGTGCAAGTTGCATCGATCCATTTATGGATTGAAGCAAGCTTCAAGAAGCTGGAACATCTGATTTGATGACACAATCAAATCGTTTGGTTTTGTTAAGAATCCGGATGAGCCCTGTGTATACAAATGGGTGAAAGATCATGCCATCACGTTTCTCATATTATATGTAGATGGCATACTTCTGACGGGAAATGACATAGGCATGATGACAGAGGTTAAAGTTTGGCTATCCAAAACTTTTTCAATGAAAGACTTAGGAGAAGCAACCTATGTCCCTAGAATTCGTATCTATAGAGATAAAACAAAGAGGGTGATTGGATTATCCCAAAAATTGTACATAGAGAGAATGTTGAAAAGATTCAGCATGAAGAACTCTAAACGAGGTCTTTTGCCCTTCACTCACTGTCTTAATCTTTCCAAAGAGATAGGTCCAAAGACCAATGAAGAGCGTCAGTGGATGCGTAATGTGCCTTATGCCTCAGTCATAGGGAGTCTAATGTACGCAATGCTATGTACAAGACCTGATATAGCTTATGTTGTAAGTGTTACAAGCAGATATCAGTCTAATCCAAGGGAGAAACATTGGTCGGTTGTAAAATCAATCCTCAAGTACTTAAAAAGAACTAAGGATCTGATTATGAGTTATGGATGTTTAGAATTAAAAATTCAGGGATACTCAGATTCTGATTTCCAATAAGATATTGACGATCGAAAGTCTACGTCAGGGTTCATTTTTGTGTGTAATGGAGGTGTTGTTAGCTGGAAAAGTTCCGAACAGAAAACTACAACAGACTCTATTACAGAAGCAACAAAAAAGGTTGTTTGGATACGTAAGTTCATATATGAACTTGGTGTGGTTCCAAGTATGGCTTATCTGATAAGCATGTTTTATGACAATACTGGAGCCATTGCATAAGCAAAGGAACCAAGGGCACACCAAAAATCCAAACATATTCGGCGGAAGTATCATATTTTGAGAGAATTCGTTGGAACTGGAGAGATTATAATTCAGAAGACACCATCAGCAGAAAATGTAGTTGACCCACTAACTAAGGCGATAACACAGAAGCAATTGGACCATCATCTTGAGAAGATGGTTATGAGATACAACAGTAAATGGCTTTAGTGCAAGTGGGAGTTTGTTAGTGTATGCCTTAGAAACAATTCGTGTTATCAGTTTCAGAGCATTCTTGTATTGTATCCATATATTAATAAATGAAAGAAAGAGTTATTTGATTCATATATATAAGCTACTTCCTTTATTTTGTCATGCATTTAAATAAAGTATATTTATGAATTGTCCTGATAATCCATTTAATAATTAAATGGATTTATCGAAAGGTTCCCTATGGAAGCAATATTGTTTGGGCAACGTTATTGCATAGTAGACATATTGAATGCTTCTGAAAAGGGATATCATGAGTTGATATAGTTTGGATGACGATGATAGTCATGTCACTTGGGCATCAGTATGGATTAACAATTGTTGAACTGTTTTTCGAATGTGACCGAAAAACGATGAATCACATGGAATTGCATGTAGTCAATGATTTATCGTTTGGTCATATTAGTGTACGATGTAGTCCTTTGACCTGAGACATCGTGGTCAGACTCGGTACGGATGCACATGGTTCATATGGTGTATAGGTATGAGGCTAGTCATGTCTTACATGTTAAAGCCTACTTGGTCATGTGTCGTTCATACGCAAAAACGAACAATGGTCAAGACGGGATTCGTTGACTCGATTATAGGATCGAGAGTATCCATTGACTCTATTTGGATTCAAGTTCCTTGATAAACGTTGATAAATGTCGGAAACCAAAATCTCTGATCAGAGTATGTCATTAGTCATACAAAGGTACGTTCATGATGACGAGTTCCAAACATATTGATCGACGATTCAGAATGATATTGAGTTTAAGATTTTGAAGATCCGTGAATCCGTACTCGATTAGGATATGAAAACAGAGAGACCTTACCTACATGCCAAATATGACCTGGTATAGGCTTGATGGAGTTATTCCTTCATCGTGGTTTAGGGGCTATGGCATATTGCTAGATGTTTACCATAGTCGTTGAGCCTCCGGACAAGTTTTTGAATTGATTCAGAACCGACTCACGGCTAACCCACGGTGAACCTACATGGTCACACCAATAGCCTTGTGTAGTTAGAGAAGAATGAGAGAGAGAAATGATTATCCGAAGAGGGCTAGCACCTTCTGAGGGTAATAACGGAATTTCTATGTAAATCGTTACATAGAAATTGTCATGACATTTTAAGGGCTAAAATGGTCAAATAATAATTAATTGGATTTAATTATAATATCTTAAAGTGTTAAGATAAATAACATGGGCTAGAAATAACCTTTTAAGAGTTAAGGGATTAAAAAGTAAAATTACGGGTTGTTAATGTAAACTAGTATGGTTTACATGGACCCTTGAAAAATATTGATTATTCAAGGGGTCAAATTATTAAATGGTTGGCACAATTTAATTAAGAATTATTATAAGACCATCCAAGCAAAAAATGTAATTAAAAATTAGCCCATGACTATATAAGTGAAACAAAATTGTATTTTGAGAAGATTTTTCATTTTTTCACTTGAACTAAAAACTTTCTCTCTCTCTAAGGCTTGGCCATTCTCTCTTTCTCTCAATGTGGTGTTAAAGTGTAGAGGGCTCATGTTTTCAGGTCTTGGCTTCATCAAATAAAAGCATTAGGAGAAGGTATAATCTTAAACTAAGTTTTTATTCGTGTTTTAATGATCTATACTTCCATAACTTGTCATTGCATGTTCTTTGACATTCATCCATCATCTTTTCACCACCATATTCATACTTCTTCAAATGTCACTTTTGGGTGATGAGAAATATTAGAATTGATGAAGAAAAGAATAGAAATTAGAAAAGAGAAGAAAATTGAAGTGTAATGTAACGGAGATGTATTAACAATTTAGTTTGATTTACTTACTGAGCAATTAGTGTTCACTCTGTTATTTTCAGCATTTTGCAGGTACTAGATGAAGTATACGATTGGATGGACGTTGACTGGCGGTGGATTTTGAAGGCACTGTCCAAAGAGCTTTACTTTTTGTTATGTGCATATTCATAAGCAATTTTATGTAAATATATGTACGAGTATATTTTCATATAGTTGACGTTTTAAATTTCCATTAAAGCATATAAGAAGAAATTTCAAATAGATAATTTTTATAAGTTATACATATACTCCAATACATGAATATATTTTAAGTAAGAAAAAAGGTAAATTTCTATAATATTTAACTTAATTTCCCTAAAGATTTCCTAGCTAGAAAGAAGACTACAACACCACATCATAATGGTGTATCGAAAAGGAGAAATTAAACCATGCTTGATATGGTTTGATCTATCATGAGTATGACTGATCTACCCACATTATTCTGGAGCTATGCCCTAGAGACTGCGATTCACACACTAAATTGTCAAAGTCTGTAAATAAGACTCCATATGAGTTGTGGACTGGGTGCAAGCCCACATTGTCTTATTTGAGAATTTGGGGTTGCGAAGCTTATGTCAAGAAATTGACGTCAAATAAGCTTGCTCCAAAATCTGAGAGATGTATTCTTGTGGAATATCCTAAGAAAACTAAAGGATACTACTTCTACCATCCAGAAGAGCACAAAGTTTTTGTTGCTCAAACTAGGGTCTTCTTAGAGAAAGAATTCTCCAAAAAAGAACTAGTGGGAGGAAGATAGAACTAAGCGAAGGTTTGATTCCACAAGATACGGTAGACGAAGGACAGGATGATGTGCCAACTGAGTTGGTAGAACATCGTGAGAAGGTTACTCCACATTCTATAGAACAAAGTAAACCACCTCAAGTAACACAAGAGTTACGTATGTCTTAGAGAGTATGTCATGAGCCTGAGAGATATGGTTTTCTCATGACTCAGCACGGTGACGTATTGGTCTATCAAGACGATGAACCCAGAACCTACGATGACGCTGTATCAGATCTAGATTTCGCTAAATGGCTTGAAGCCATTAAATCTGAAATGGACTCCATGTAACAAGACCAAGTTTGGACTCTGGTGGATCCACCCAAAGGGGTAAAACCCATAGGGTGTAAATGGGTTTTCAAAAAGAAAACTGACATGGATGACGTGCATACCTATAAAGCACGGTTGGTTACAAAAGATTTCAAATATAAGCATGGCATAGACTATGATGAAACTTTTTTGCCGTTGTCATGCTAAAGTCTATTCGGATTTTGCTTGCGATTGTTGCATACCATAACTATGAGATTTGGTAAATGGATGTCAAAACGACTTTTCTGAATGGAAACCTTGAAGATGTCCATATGACACAATCCGATGGTTTCATTCTTGAGAATAAAACTGGAAATGTATGTAAGTTATAGAGGTTCATTTATGGACTCAAGCAAGCTTCAAGGAGCTGTAATATTCATTTTGACGAAGCCATAAAGGAATTTAGCTTTATCAAAAATGAAGATGAGCCTTGTGTGTATAAAAAGGTTACTGGGAGTGCAGTGGCATTCATAGTATTGTATGTTGATGACATATTGCTTATTGAGAATGATGTATCAAACTTGCAATTGGTAAAGACTTGGTTATCCAAGTGCTTCTCCATGAAAGACTTAGGAGAAGCAGCCTACATCCTTGGCATAAAGATCTATCGCGATAGGTCGAGTAGGCTGCTAGGACTAAATCAGAGTACATACATTGACAAAGTTGTGAAAAGATTCAGTATGGAAGAATCCAAGAAAGGATTTCTTCCTATGTCACATGTGTATATCTCTCTAAAGACATGTGTCCTAAAACATTGGAAGAGAGAGATAAGATGAGTAAGATTCCATATGCGTCAGCAATTGTATCTATCATGTACGCCATGTTATGTACTCGGATTGATGTCTCATGTGCACTAAGAGTTTGTAATAGATATCAATCGGATCCAAGCGAGCATCATTGGATCGTTGTTAAGAACATCCTTAAGTATCTGTGAAGAACAAAAGATATGTTCTTAGTTTATGGAGGACAGGACGATCTCATTGTCCGTGGATATTGTGATGCCAGTTTCCAAATTGACAAGGATGATTATCGATCACAATCCGAATTTGTGTTGTGTCTCAATGTAATGCCCTCTCCAAGGTATGTAAATTATATATTACATTCTCATACCCTTAGTAATATCTCTTTGAAATTGCCTTAAAAGAATTTGTAGAAACTCTTATTAAATGTTCACTAGGGTCTTTTCACAAGAAATTAGAAGAAAAAGTGGAGAATGAAATTAAACTAGACAAGGTGAAGAATATGTTGAAAATGAGGGCATTTAAGTAAAAGAACAAATGGCATAGTTGTAATTTTCACTAAGTGCAAGGGTAAGATGGGAAACTATATATATATATATAAATTTTTATATATAAGCAAATGAAATGCTAGAACCCTAGCCATTCTACCTCTCATAACTGACTTACTCCCACCCATTTCTCTCAAAGATTTTATCAAGTTTTCAAAGGAAAATCAAAGGGAAAGTGAACAAAAATTTAGGGTTTTGTTTCTAAAGTGTTCTAAGGTAAAGTTTCAAGTTCCTAAACTTATTTTTAAGCTTTAAAGATTATATTCTTATTGAAATTTCATGTTTTAGATTGAAAAGCAAGGGAGCTTGAATCAAAGGAGTTGGATAGCTAAAAGTGGTGTTAATTAAGGTAAGTAAATCATATCTGAGTTTGGTTTATTTAAAGAATTGAAGTTGATGGAATTCTTAAAGAATTATATTGTGTGTTATGATGAGAAAGCCTTTATATTGATTATTTGATTAATGAAGAATGATGTAAAAGTGTTAAGCTTGATTTGGAGTGTATGAATATGTAGTTTTATTTGTGAGAAGTTAAAAATTGTGATGAAAGCATGAAGGGTAGAATTCAGCCAACCTTATATATTGAGTGTTTGAGTTGTTTTTATGCTTGTTTGATGAGAATATGATATAATTCTTGATGAAATGAAGAAAATTTTTCTATGTATGGAAGTGTCGATTTTCGGCCAAGGTACTGAGGATGGGCCATGATGCTTTTTGTTGGCTTGTTTAATGAGAATTTGTTGAGTTTTGAATGTTTGAATGTGTTTTTATTGCCTTAAAGTCTAAATTCTCATGGTTTCTTGCATGATTTAGATTAAGGTGTAAAGGAGATTAAAGGCAAAGGATTTGGTGGAGGAATTCTTCAAAGAGGTAAGGAAGAACCTCCCATGAATTTAGGGTTTATGCTAAGGTTTGTAAGTTTTCATGAAACCTTAAATTAATGCTTTAAGGCATAGAATTGGTTGATGGCAAGTGTAGTTGAAGCATTAATGTCAATTAGTGTTTGGAATTCTTGACACATGACGTTATTGCCCTTTTATGTTTAATGAGTAATTATGCTTGATTGAAGAAAATGAAGTGTTATGTTGATTGTGACAAAAATTGTAGTTTGGAGGCCACATGATGTTGAATGGTTGTCATTAGAAGTGTTGATGTATTGTTTGCATTACATCTACATAGTTATGGCAATGATGAATGGCCATTTGAATGATGCTTTCCACTTCATTTAAGATGCTAAAGACCTTTAGGGGGGAGGTTCAAATGATCCATTAGTAGATGTTAATGTTAATTGCCAATAGAATTGTCGTGGCATGGTTCTAATATGACAAATTCGGATTTGATGAGTTAAAGAGCTATTCCGAACCTGCTTCAGTGTTTCGACTATAACTTGAGTTATATAAATCCAAATGAGACGATTTTTGAAGAATTAAAAATTTAAGACATAGCCCTATAACTTTTGTGTTTTGGCCAAGAATAAATTCTGTTATTAAATGGGTATAAAATTGCCAAAACAGTAAGCTTTTGAATTAAAGTTTAATGTTTAACATAATTAATTCTTATAAGTATGAATTGATTATGTATTGCTTTAATTAGACCATGTACTAGTGTTTTCACATTAGTTAGATGATGTTTGATGAAAATATACATGGTCATGATTTTGAATGCATGTTTAATGTTATGGAATGGCATGAAGATGTAATGAAATGCATGTTTTATGATGATGAAGGTGAGCAAGATGTAATGTAAATGGATTGATAATCCACAGATGAATTAAAAGTATTAAGCTCACTAAAATATGTACTTACATGCCATAAGATGTTAGAGATGCATATAGACAGGATGGAAAACACGTGAGCATATCCTCGTATACCGATTGTGGAAAGATGAATATATGCTTTAGATGTTAAATAACGCGTAGGCACGTCTCTAGATGATATGAAGTGCCTAAGACGTTAAGAAAAGTCCGATTGGCTAGACGTTAAATGATCCATATGCATGTAGTTGCATTACATGAGTTATGATGTTATTTACATCATGAGATGATATTGAGATGTTATGTCATGACACATGATATGTGTGTACTATGTTTACATACTTGTGTGTATGTGTACACTTGATGTTTTATATGGCCATTGGATAAGATGATGAATGTATATGAATTAGTAATGATAATGAATTATGCCTAAAAGCAAAAGACACGTGGTGTGTAAATAAATGTGTTCCATTAAATGTTAGATGTCACACATATATTTAGATGGATCATTCCTTACTGAACAATTACTGCTCACTCTTTTATTGATGGTCTTTCTTTAAGGTAAATCAGATGTGATGGATGTTGGACACAGCAAGGGTACGCGTGAGGGGAGATGATTGATTGTCATCCTGATGTGTTTATATTGATGTAAATAATAAATGTATATGAAACATCTTTTGAAACTTCAACCTTATAAACACTACAACAAAAATGACCTACAGTAACATGCAAAAAGTGTTACCATAGGTAAACGGTAGCTTTAATGACTATGTTATGACAACCCATGTTACTAAAAGTATGAGGCTTTGGTAACATTTTTTGTATGTTACTGTAGATTATTTTGTTGCACTTATTGAAAGTTATAAATGAACTTACAATAGTATATTAAAATGCTATTGTTGATTATATTATAACACTTATTTATAGTTACAAATGATTTGAGCTAACACTTTATAAGTGCTATAAATTAGTTTTTCCTAACATTCTTAAATTGTTATAGCGTAGTTTTTTATAACATCCTTAAAAATGCTATGGATAACAAATCTATAAAAAAATTTAAATGTTATAGATAGGTTTTCCGTAACATTGTTAAATTGTTGTAAAAATGTTTCTAATAACATTTTAAAAGTGTTACCAAAGTTTTTAAAAATGTTATAGATAGATTTTTTTGTAGCATTTTCTAAATGTTACAAAATTATTTTCCATAACATTTTAATTGCTGTAAAAAAGTTTTTAATAACATTTTAAAAGTGTTACCAAAGTTTTAAAAAATGTTGTTGATAGGTTTTTAATAGCATTTTGCTAAATGTTACAAAATTATCTTCCATAATATTTTAAAAGTGCTATTAATGTATCTGTTATAGCATGTATAAATACTATTATAATTGTAATTTATATAATACAAATTATAAATAATGGTTACTAACCTTAGATGAAACAATTTTATAACTCTAATGATAAATTTTTAAAAGCACATTTCATTGATAAATCTTCATATACAAAACGCTTCATATATGCCTAACAAATAGGCACCCATCATCCTTTACATCATATATAATACCTAAATGATTGGAAAATTAACTATAAACAATAGTTAATATTTTCCAATCATTCAAAAAAGGAGGTCAACAAAAACCACCTTATTTATTATCTTACCCACCATTCTTTACATCATATATAATACCTACATGATTGGAAATTACCTATGAACAATAGTTAATACTTTCCAATCATTAAAAAAATCTATCAACAAAAACTACCATATATATCATCTTCAATTCTCATGTGCTACCATTTTCACCAAAAAAGTCTTTGATTTTCACAACCTACAAAACTATTGAAACAAAAATGCATTTTTCAATTCCCATGTGTATTCTCAAGGATGACATTACATATATATATTGCTAACACAAGAAAAGGTGAAATCAAAAGCACTTTAAATATTTAATGCAAAACAAGGAGGAAAATAACATATTTAAATCTCCAACTTCACATGACCAATCCAAAAAATTTCCACCTAGCAAGTTTAAATGATCTATCAATATTACATATTTTTTTCAAAATGAAGTGTTATTCATGTTTTCCATCCAATTTTTAATCATGTTATAGGGTTTATGAATGTATCAATAAGAATGCATAATCAACAACACTTATCTCCAAATCATATCATTATCAAAATCTCCTAAAAATGATGAGATAATGGAAAAGAAGTTACCTAAAATTAGTTTAGAAAAGCCAAGACAACTTTGTCAACAGGCCAAGCAACTGTACTACCCATAGCATCTTCAACATAAACCATTTCTGATGCAGGCCTCCAAAAAACGTAGTAGGTACCTTGGCTATATCAATCCAAACTCTCATAGCATTAGGTCCAATAGGAACATGATGAACAAGTGTTGATGGATCATTAGAAGAAAAACGTCCTTCAGCTACTACTTCATTACACCCGCTCCAATCAAGCAACTTGCATTGAGTTTTCTGGAGGATTGTTTTCACAATCTACAACACCAAATGGATACACTGAAACAATTTTCATCCTCAAGAGTATTGACTAAGGAAAAACTTATACATATATAGCCAAGTATACATCTTTATAGAAAAATAATCTTATCGATACATCTTCAGATTCTTTAGTTGTTTGCCCTTGACCCTGTAAACTTTATATCATGAGAATATTACGAAATATACAAAGTATAATTATGAAATTAAACAATTAGTTGTAATTATACTAGCCTGATTTTGTTTCGAAACTAGGTCCTGATTTTGTTTCAAATCTTGGTTGAGCAAGTCCTTCGTATGGTCTATTTCCATTTTAATCTCCACTTGCTCTTGTTTCATTTGAGCTATTATGGACAATTGTGTAAGAGTTACACCTTTTCCTAGTCCTTTCACATGCCCATGTTTGTCAGGACCCAACACCTTTGTTATATCATCTTCTTTCAAATTACTTGGAGTAGACAAATATTAATCATTATCAATTTCTTGTAACTTTTCCTATAAATGCAAAAAACACATCAGGATTTTCTAATTATATATATATAAAGAGACAGAGAGATATAGAGAGAAAGATGCAAACTTTTTGTTAAGCATAAGGAAATTCTTACAATTGTTTCTACAACCTTTGTGTTGACTAGCTCACCATTCTTTTTCTTATGAGCTTTAATCCAAACCTCAACTCTAGATATGGTGCATTTTCCAAATTTTTTTTTCTAAAAAAAAATAATAATGATTATAAATGTTTAAACTCTTATTCATTTTAATCTTGAAATCACATAAAAAGAATGAGATATTACAATATCCTCAGTCATGCGAGCATAACCCCTTCGACCACCTGTGTATGGAGTTTGTCTTTTTCTCCTTTTTTTCATTTCATCACTTTTAACATGAAATAATTCAGTGATTTCATATCTAAAATAAAGTAAACTTTACTCATATTCATATATAATATAATGACCAAATGTATGCAGTGATATAATCACCTTAAACTTTGAACCTGTTTTCTCTTCAACAAACTTTTTCCATGCACCAATATCTTTGATGTTATCATGTTTGAGTGCCATTCTTTCTTCTTCATTTTTGGCCATCTTAATTTTGCTTACCAACCTTGACTTTGAAGCTCTCCAAAGTGCATCCATCTCCATAAACACGTAGTGTTTTTGTCATTCTTCTTCTACTATATATATATATATAGTAGTGCTTGTTCTAACGTTTTACTTATATCCATAATATTTCTCTCATGTCAAAAGAAACCTTTCTCCAATAAGAAATTGTATAAGGTGCAATTTCTTGTCCAATAGGTCCCAAGAACGAAGACAGCTTAATAGATTCTTCCTGAATAGGTTGACCTTTGTCATTAAATTTGAGTTGAATCCGATTTCCACCATCCAAACCAATGTTCTTCATTTTAGTTGGACCCCTTTTTTTCTTAAGCACACTTGTGGAATCCATAAGTGCTTATCTTTTATGAAGAACCTCCTAAACAAACAAAAGAAAGTTAATATGATATTTATCTTACACTTAATTCTTAAGAAATTAATAAATGCAAAAAAAAAAAAAAAAACCCATTACCTGTAAACAAGGCACAATGCAGTTACATGTCATACATTACCTAAATGAAAAGATAACTAGCTATAGTCA
>WYDK02049087.1:0-14251 GCA_009867345.2 Toxicodendron radicans | reverse complement strand
ATGAGCCATTACAAATTTTTAGGATGTTGCGGTGGCACACCGAGAAGGCGTTCACTGAGACTTCGACAAAATTGGTGAGGAAATTCAAGTGGCACAGGTAAGATTGAAGGAATTGTTTGTTTAATATGTAATTGTTGTTAAGTATCGCTTAAGAGATCTATTGATGTATATATTAAATATATTGGTTCACTTTTTTTCTTAATGCAGGGAGTGGTTGGTCTTCTCATCAATCCTGTTGGCGGTGAGTTGGTAAAGGATTATGTAAAATTGTTCATACCATTGGATGATGTTCCTGATGACAACATAGACCGGCTAACACAAGACCTACATGGAGTCACACATTTGATTTCAGGTGCAGGGCCATTTACAGAGAATGTTTTTTAGGCCGATCCTCCACTAGAGTGGAGAAATGATGATAAAGAGATGGATGGGCATGTTCCTATGCCTCTTTCCCATTGAGAAACCAATACACCACCTACCAACATGACAAGGCAAACACAAACGGAATTGGTTGACCTTATAAAATGGCTACACCAAATTTTGACGGATTACACAAAGACTTTCATACCGTGCATGGACCAAATGGAAAAAAAAGGCTGAAAATGGTCGAGAAGAAATTAGAAGAGGTTTTAGAATCGGATGAAGCAGACCCTAAGAAAAGAGTGCCCCAGAAAAGTAAGCATGTTAAATATCCCTTCACCAAAATTAGATATGGTGACAAGAGGAAAACAAAGAAACAGAAAAAAGAAGCTGGTGGAAGTGGGGAAGGTCATAAGAATGAGAAGGACAAAGCCGGGGGAAGTGGCAAAGCAAATTGAAAAAGTTTAATGTTGATTTATTTAAGCCACTAGATGAGGAAAGGAAAAAAACTTTTCTTGAGTACTACAATGAGAACAATGACATTCTGATCAAGTGTAAGATCAAGGATAACTCCCGGGAATTTTTTCAGAAGCTGTTAACAATTGGCTGCTGGCTTGAGGATTCGGTAAGTTATTTTCCTTTAATTTCTTTTGTTTTTTCATATGTTTTGGGTAATATGTTTTGTGATTGCTTAAGCGATTCAGTTTTTATAAACACATCGCTTAACTGATATGTTTCTTCTAAAACCATCGGTTATATGTTTAGATTCAACATATTATCTGCATTTGCCAGAAAATTATCATCTTTTTTTTTTTATTTGATGTAGCACATTGACAAGGTGTTAACATTTATGAGGATTCGTTAGAATATTCATGTTGATATTTTTGATCAGCAGTGTGTCATCATTGACATGTTATTCGGCCAGAGCCTATTGGCCATATATGATGGCTTAGAGAAAAAAGCCAATGATGCATTTTCAAAGGGAGCGAAACAGAAAAGAACGGCTACTGCAGATATAGAAGGTGTCCTTCCAGATTATCAGTTTGATACGAAAATGATACAATATACGAATGGAGAGAGGCCTAAATATGGTAGGAGTTGGGAAAACGCAAAAAAGGTATATTGTGTCATAAACATCAAGCGATCGCACTGGATAACCGTAGTTTGCCTATCAAATGACGGTTTGATGCAGTTCCTTGATTGCAATTGGAGTTTGATCTGGGAGGGAGAATTGAAGAGGGTGATGCAACCAATGTGTCAGTTGTTCCCGCGAATATTGAGAGACAGCGGCATGGTCCACACATTGGGTCATGAAAACCTTACGGGAACATGGCCCTATCAGCGAGGTCCCGTTCCGCATAATGAGTCCAAGTAAATTTCTTATACAATTTACATACTGCAATTGTTTTATTATCTAATTCTAATTGTTTGTCTTCCTCATATTGTAGTGTTGAGTGTGGGGTATATGCGCTAAAACTTCTGGAGTTCGATATGACACACATCCCAACAGAGAAGTTGACGGATGATACAATGAGCATGTTTCGAGAACGCTTGGCTGTTGAGTGCTTCTATGGTGACATGGATCCCTTAGTAGCTACGAACTCTATGTAGGCTATAACAGTAATGCTTAAGTTTGACAAAGGTACGGATGAATAAAATTTTCATGTTATGTGGTGGTTTTTTTTTTTTTGGGTTTTAATTGTTTTTTATGTTATCTTCTATTGGCTTAACTGTTTATTGGGTTGTAATGGATGCGACATTAATTGACATTTTGGATTTTCATCTTATGTTATGGATTTTCATCTTATACTGTTGGCTTGTTACTGTATCCTTGAATACTTAATCATTGCGAATGTGTAGATGGAAGATCATTTAGATCTTTTTGGGATGAATTGGTGTAAATGAGATGTTGAGATTTTCTTAAATGGCCTTAATATGTGTTAGCGTAAGAAGGAAGTTAAAAAATTTCATGTGCAATATAGGATTGCTTAAGCGATCATTTGTAAATATGTCTGGATCGCTTAATGTTATGTGGATTATTTTACGTCCTTGTTACATGAAGACATATTAAGGCCGTTAAAGAAGATTAGAAATGTTTACATAAACTTTAACTTGAAATGTTAAGAACATTGCAAGGTTCGGGAGAAAAATGAGATATTTACAAAAGCGATCCTTAAGATATGAATTTTTTTACATCCTTGTTAAGTGAAGACATATTAAGGCTGCTTAAGAAGATTAGAAATGTTTACATAAACTTGAACTTGAAAAGTTAAGAGTATTACAAGGTTTGGGAGAAAAATGAGCAAGTTACAAAGGATTGCTTAAGCAATGCCACATATCGCTTAAGTGATCCAGGCATATTTACAAAAGCGATCCTCTATTTTATGTGGATTTTTTTACATCGTTGTTACATGAAGACATATTAAGGCCGTTTAAGAAGATTATAAATGTTTACATAAACTTTAACTTGAAAAGTTAAGAACATTACAAGGTTTGGGAGAAAAAAGAGCAAGTTACAAATGATCGCTTAAGTGATGCCACATATCGCCTAAGCGATCCAGACATATTTGCAAAGGATCGCTTAAGCGATCCTTTATGTTATGTGGATTTTTTTACATCGTTGTTACGTGAAGACATATTAAGGCCGTTTAAGAAGATTATAAATGTTTACATAAACTTGAACTTGAAAAGTTAATAATATTACAAGGTTTGGGAGAAAAATGAGATATTTACAAAGGATCGCTTAAACTTTAACTTGAAATGTTTACATAAACTTTAAGCATATGTTATGTGGATTTTTTTACATCCTTGTTATGTGAAGACATATTAAGGCCGTTTAAGAAGATTATGAATGTTTACATAAAGTTTAACTTGAGAATATAAGAACATTACAAGGTTCGAGAGTGTCCTTAGGAGATATTTACAAAGGATCGCTTAAGCGATGTCACAGATTGCTTAAGCGATCCAAACATATTTACAAAGGATCTCTTAAGCGATCCTATATGTTATGTGGATTTTTTTACATCCTATTACGTGAAGACATATTAAGGTCGTTTAAGAAGATTAGAAATGTTTACACAAACTTTAACTTGAAAAGTGAAGAACATTACAAGGTTCGGGAGAAAAAAAGAGATATTTACAAAGGATCACTTAAGCAATGTCACAGATCGTTTATGCGATCCTTTGTAAATATGTCTGGATTTCTTTAGTGATATGTGACATCGCTTAAGCGAACACTAGATCTGATTGTAAATTACCATATGTTATGTTTCATTTACAGATCTTATTGTAAATTACCATCCATTGTTTTACCATATGTTATGTAAAATTGTTGCAATAAGTTTCATCTACAAATCCGATTGTAAATTACAATCCATCATTTTATGATAAAAGTTACACGATTTACACAATCAAATTTTACATAATTACAAGTGCTTCTTCGCATCCAATCTATTAGTCTTGATCTGCACCTGGATGATTCTAGCAACTACTTTTCTTGTGGCCAGGTTGCTTGCAAATTGAGCACTTATTCTTCTTCCGAGGAACCTCACCAATTGAAGGAATGCGCTTAACTCTCTCTCTCCATTTTCCTTTCTTCACGAATGGGGGATGAATTATAATGTCAAGTAATTGTTGTAGCACCACCCACTGCTCTTCTTGAGGAATTGGATATATCGTTTTTGAATAAGCCAACATGTAGTGGCTTGTCATATAGAGAGGGGTGTAATGTTTGCATTGAAATGCTTAAAAAGGTATGTAAGATTATATATTTCATTCCCATACCCTTAGTATTAATCTTTTGAAATTGCTTTAAAGGAAATAAAAAGAATAAGCATAAAATCTTCACTAGGGGTAAAATGGTCTTTTCACAAGGAATTAGAAGAAAAAGTAGGGAATGAAATGAAAGCTTTTTAAGTATAAATTATGTTTATAACAAGGGCATTTGTGTAAAAGCATTAGTGGCAAGGTTGTAAATAACTCAAAGTTGAGGGGCAATTTTGGAAAGTGTAGATAAAATATCTTATATAAAGAGATAATTCTAGAATTTTCTTTATTCTTCACCTCCTCACTTTGCCGACTTCACCCCCTCCCATTTCTCTCAAATTTTCTTCTTCATTTCATAGAAAATCAAGTGAAACCAAGGTGTTTTAAGGTAAACTGGCTTAGGGTTTCACTTCTCCTATGTTCCTAAAGCATGAATTTATGTTTTTGATGTGTTGAATCATACTTTAATTGCTTATTATTCATGTTTAGGTGCTGTTTTAGATTAAAGAAGGTGTGAGCTTGATTCTAAGAGAGAATTCTAGCTTGGAAGTGGTATATATCAAGGTAAGTAAATCAACTTTCAAGTTGGTTCAAAGTTGCCCTAAGTTATGTTTGGATAATTGTTTGATTATTGAGTATTGAATTGAAATTGATGATTTATATGTGTTAATCTTCTTATGGTGGAGGTGATTATGTATATGTACTTGTGAGAAATTGAAAATTTATGTGTTGTGAATGAGATGAAGAAATTGCCCAAGTAAAGAAATGGCCCTTATTGAAATTGTTTTGGTTACTTGATTATATATTTGTGTTGTTTGTGATGAAGTAATGAAGAATTGATGATGAAATGATGAAGAAATCATAATATGAGGAAGAATGAAAAATTTGGCCAAAGGAGGTTTTAAGCCTTCTTGTATGTGATTTGATTATTTAATGTTATACATGTGTCATAAATGATGATGTGATGATGTAATTGTGAAGAAATGAGAAAGAATTGCACTTGTGATATGAAGTGTAGAATTCGGCCAAGCCTTCCAATGACCTTGAATGAGTATATTTTAATTATGTGATGTTATATTTATATTTAGATTGATGAGATGATGAGAATTTTGGAGAATTAATGCTTGTTGTGGAAGTGTTGAGATTTGGCCAAAAGTAGTAAGGTTGGGCCACTATGTAATAGTTAGCCTACTTGATGATGATTAATGTTTTGATGTGATATATTTTATGCTATTTGACTAGTTGATTGGATAAGAAATTATGAGAAAGATTGTTGTTGATGTAGAAATGTATTCATGCATTAATTTCATGATAAAGGTAATTGATGCATGATGTTGAGAAATGAGTAAACTTTGCATAACTATCACACAATGAATATAATAAAAATGTGAAGAAAGATAGGATTGACATATGCATGTTTTATTATTTGTTATGAACCATATAGTGTTCAATTTATATACATGCATAGCCATAAGTTAAATAAGAATTATGGCATTATGAATAAAGAATGAATAACTAATGATAGTTATGATTAATAATATGTCATAATGATTTTACTATATTGATATGGTGAAGTTTAGAAAGAAAGGAGTAGAATTTATATTATGGCATATTTACATGTATGGTATATGAGTGACTTATCTTTATTAACCTTTGGATGAGATAAAGGAAGAGATTAATTGATAGGTTTAACTTGCATGAGAGATATATGCCGTGCATGAGAAGAAAAGAAAAGAGAAGAGAAGAAAAATGAGTTACATAAGCAAGACAGAATAAAGATTATATTGTGACATGTCACTACCCATGAGTTGGGAATTTAAGATATTAAGGTTGTTACGATGGGGAACTTGTGGGCAGCCGCTATATGAGGCCATGGCAGAGTTGTTATATGAGGCCATGATGACATCTCTCGTAAGCATCACTATATAAGGCCATGGCGACCGTCGTTATATGAGGTCATGACGACATTATACCACAGCGATAGAGTGGTATGCCACCGCGATAGAGTGGCTAGTCATTATGAGAGAAGTGAATATGAGATTGAGAGATTTTGCTCACAAGGCCAAAGTTTCGAATCCATGCTTCAACCTAGACTGATCAGCATATGAGAATGAGAAAAGAGAAAGAAAGAAAGATTGAGTATCAGTCTTGCTTATGTATTACCGATCATGCATATGAGAGAGTTGCATGGATAGTTGAGATTATCTTATAGTTTTCTACTGTTGATTGATGATGTACAGTAGAACTTATATGAGTAAGAGAAGACTATTGTTGATTTATTAAACGGAGATGAATTTTATTTTGAGTATTGATTTTCTTACTGAGCGTTTGAGCTCACTTCGTTATTTTAAATGATTTTGCAGGTAATAGGTGATTATGCGACCAGATGGGAAGTTGACACACGGGGAGATCAGCGGCCCTCGTTGACAGTGTCACATTTTTTATGTTTTGATACATTTTGATTGTATATAGTGTTGTAAAAATTAATGAGATATCTTATATACTTATATTTTATATAAATGACAAAGTGCGCACATATTTTATTTTATGAGATTTCCTTATATTATATTATACATATAAGCTATTACACTTAATAAGGGGGAGTTTTTGTTTTTGAACTTGATCAAGTTCTTGATATATATTTTTAATGTTTAGTTTACCTTTGTGGTTTGATTTTGTTTGATTTTTCACTTTATGGTTATCTTGATTGATTGACCTTTGTTGATTAACTCTTTCTTGTTTTTTTAAACGGGTTCATTTTGCTTTGTTCATAATTTTAACAAAGGGTGAAATTGTAGAGTTTGTATTTGTCAAACTTACGAAATTGTGTGAAGTTTTCTTTTATTTGCCTTTTGGTTTATGTTATTCTGATTTTATTTGATTAAACACTTTATGTTTCTCTTAGTTTTTGACCTATTGTGATTAACTTCTTGTTGTTGTTTGAAACATATTATTAAGCTTTGTTCATAAGTATGACAAAGGGGGAGATTGTTGAAAATCTAGTTCGTCAAACTTATGAACTTATGTGTGCACAATTCGTAATATACTCACGGTTGAATCAAACCATGCATTTATTCTGTCTATTTTTTTTTTTTTTTGTGCACATTCACTTGTGTTGGCACATTTTGTTCAGACATTTTTACTTCTATCAGGTTTGATTTTATTTGTTACAAGTGTTACTTGTTTTATCTACTTGTGATATTTTATTGTTTATCTTTTAGGATTATTTGAGACCACTTTACAGGTGTCATTATCTCATTTGAGTGATCCGTTTTATTTGATACATATATTATTTGTTTTGACCACTTGTGATATAATATTAATTATATTTTAAGATTATTTGGGACCACTTTGCAGGTGTCATTTTCTCATAGAGTGGTCTAGAAAAGTTGTTTCACTTTTCAGTCTTTCTTTTCGCCTTTTGTTAGTGCATAATGAATATTTGCAAAAGAAAACTTTTATGTTTTCTTGTCTACCCTCCTGGTAGTTTTTGTCTTTAGCTAAGGGCACTATTTATCATCTTTTTTCTTGCTCTTTCAAGTAACGAACCAGACCTTATTTTCTTTGATATTGTGCTCTGGATTTCAGAGAGTTTTTCATTTGGTTTTGTTCAAGTATCTTTTGGTTGTCATTATACTTATCATAATATCTTTCATCTTTTGTTTGTGGTTCATTTATGTGCTGCCATTTGTGAGCACATTCTGCTCAATTTTGTTTACTGATTTTATTGACTAGAACGTGGCTCCTTTGATTGAAGACCGGAGAGCGACTTCAGCAAGTTAAGCTTGAGAGCCGACCAGGAGTGTCTCAGGATGAAGCTAGCTGTAGAAGAACGAGGTTCAACTAGAGGGTGAAGATTGAAGTGTTATGACAACAGGAAGTTCTCATAACTGATACTTGTCTTTAGCGTTGTAATTGAACCATGAATGTTTTCTATAGTGGAACGTTTTCATCTGGACCAGGTCCCATGGATGTAGGCTTCGGCCAAACCATGTAAAATTATGTTCTTTACTTTTATGTTTGGATGTTTGTTAGTCATTTGCACTTAAAGAACTCAATGAACATAATATTTCAACTTGGTAAATATTTCACAAAAAGTTTCTTCCGCTATGCTTTGATGATATGGGTAATCATACTTGGACTTAATCTTAACCAAGTTATCGCATTTAGGACCTAACAGATGGTACTTTCTGTATGTGTATTGATAGTCGAGCCATCAACCGCATAACCATTAAGTATAGATATCTTATACCGTGGTTGGATGACATGTTGGATGAGCTCCATGGTGCCACTATCTTCTCCAAAATTGTTTTAAGGAGTGGCTACCATTAGATTATAATGAATGAGGGAGATGAGTAGAAAATGGCCTTCAAGACAAATAGAGGTTTTTATAAGTGGATGGTGATGCATGTCGGCCTATCTAATGCCCCAAGCACTTTCATGAGATTGATGAATGAGGTATTAAAATCTTTTATAGGCAAGTTTGTGGTTGTGTATTTTGATGATATACTTATCTATAGTACTTGTGAGGAGAGCCATATTGATCACCTTAGGCAAGTTCTTGAAGTGTTCAGAAACCAAAACCTTTATACTAAGCTTGAAAAATGTGAGTTATTCATGGGGAAAGTAGCCTTCTTAGGTTATGTGGTTTCGGGTGAAGGCATACAAGTAGACCAATCTAAGGTTGATGCAATTAAGAGTTGGCCACAACCTAGTTCTATAACGGAGGTTAGTTGTTTTCATGGATTGACTTCCTTCTACCAAAGGTTTGTACCTAATTTTAGTACCATTATGGCCCCCGTTACCGAGTGTATGAAGAATGGTGCATTTGAGTGGACTAAGGCAACAAGTGAGGCCCTTGAATTGATTAAGTTGAAGTTGTGTGAAGCCCTTCATCCTTGCGTTACCAAATTTTGATCAAGTCTTTGAGGTTGAGTGTGATGCAAGTGGTGTTGGAATTGGAGTGGTTCTTACCCAATACAAACGGCCAATTGCTTATTTTAGTGAGAAACTTCATGAGTCAAGAAGAAAGTATAGTACTTATGACAAGGAGTTTTATGCTATAGTAAAGGCTTTAGATCATTGTAGCCACTATTTACATCCAAGTCAATTTGTACTTCATTCTGACCATCAAGCATTGAAGTTCATCAATGGCCAACACAAACTCAATCCAAGACATGCCGAGTGGGTTGAGTTTCTTCAATCCTTTTTCTTTTGTCTCAAACTACAAGCAAGGGGTAAACAATGTGGTAGCTGATGCACTCTCACGAAGGTATGCATTGTTATCCTTACTTGATTCAAAAGTTTTGGGTTGAAATTATGTTATGATGTTGATGAAGAGATGAGATTGTGTATTGTTGATTGTGGGCAACCCGAATTTTAGGATTTTGTGATGCATGGGGTTATTTGTTTAAGGGAAATAGATTGTGTGTACAAAAAGAGAGTTTTAGGGAGTTGATTATGAGGGAGGCACATGGTGGTGGTTTGGCAGGTCATTTTGGAGTTACTAAGACCCTAGAAATCATTAGGAAATATTTATATTGGCCTAGGATGTTGGGAGATGTTCAAGCCCTTGTGAAAAGATGTGGGTCATGTCAAAGATCAAAGAGTCAATTTAAAGCCGGTCTATACCTACCTTAGCCTATAGTTGAGCACCCATGGAATGATATTAGTATGGATTTTGTGGTTGCCTTACCTAGGACACAACTGGGTAAAGATTCCATAATGGTAGTAGTTGATAGATTTTCTAAGATGGCACATTTCCTACCTTATCATACTACACATGATGCACACCGTATAACCGATTTATTTTTTTCAGGAGATTGTAAGATTGCATGGCCTTCCTAGGAAAATTGTGCCGGATCGGGATACTAAGTTCCTACTCCTTTTTTGGAGGAGTTTATGGGGTAGATTAGGAACCAAATTATTATTGAGTACATCCCACCACGTACAAACTAATGGTCAAACTGAGCTAATCAACAAAGTGCTAGGAAACATTTTGAGGAGTTTCGTTAGTAAGAACTTGAAGGATTGGGATTTACAACTTGCCCATGCCGAATTCACCTACAATAGGAGTCCTAGTTCCACCACGAGACACACTCCATTCGAGGTAGTATATGGTGTTAATCCCCTTATCCTACTTTATCTCACTTCATAACTCGTTGATTTCAAACCAAATGTAGATACCGATGAGAAAATCAAGCAAATGAAAAGGCTTTATAAGGTTGTGAAAATTCAGATTGTGAAGGCAAATAAGCATAGGAAGCCTAAACTCTTTCAACCGGGTGATTTAATGTGGATACATTTGAGGAACGAGAGATTTCCAAGTAAAAGTAAGAGTAAGCTATCTCCTAGCACAGATGGTCCATTTGAGATTATTGAGAAGGTGAATGATAATGCTTATAAGGTGGACTTACCTAGTGAATATGGTGGAGTATTGGCAACAGTCAATGTGGGTGATCTTAGCCCATACTTGGAAGACGTTTGGATTTGAGGGCAAATCCTCTTCAACACAGGGAGGATGATTCGTCTACAAGTGTTTTAGGACTTGTAAACATGTGTGACAAGAGTAATGTGGATAATGCAAATGGAAAAGTCAATCATGAGAAAAAATCGGCCCAAGTGAAGAAAAGTCTAAGTCCATGCCATTCAAGCCAAGCCCATCTCCAACACAAGCATAATTCGGCCCAAGTGAAGCAAAGCCCAAGTCCATGCCATTCAAGTCAAGCCCATCCAAGAAGCAAGTCATCCTTTGAAGCCCAAGTGCAACATAAGACAAGCCCAAGTCAAGAAGAGGCCGAAATCAACAAGTGTCACAAGCCCGTAAATGTTCAAGCCCATTCATTTTGGATCCATCACATGGAGTTACAAGGCCCAAAGACATGCACCATCATTAAGAGAGTTAATTAGGCCCATTTATTTTAAGTCATGTTATTTGTCTAATTATTGTATGCACTATATAAGTTAGCTTTCTTTTATTTTGTATTATAGACTTGATGATTAAAAAACAAACACTTGTGAGAGAGAGTGAGTTCTCTTGTTTATGTGAATCTTTTATCCAAATCTTGGTAAAGTTTGGTGGTGATTCAACTTTAAGTTGGTGGATTTGTTCCTTTATGCTTGAAGCTTTCTTTTTCCCTTGTTTTTCATTTTCAAGTAAGTGTTTTTGCTCTTTAATCCAGTGAGAACGAACCTGATGGTGTTTATTTGCTTTGATCTTGCTTGAGCTTGGTGTTAGTTCCCCTTTAGTTGTTGAAATCGTGTAAAGTGAATGTGATTTGTGTTAGCCGATTTTTGTCTTCTTGACTCTTTGTGGTTTGCACAAATTTGGCTTGATATTTTGGTGGTTTGAGCTCATTTTGGAGGATTTTGGATCATTGGGTATCAGAGCTTTAGGTTGTGTATATGTATGGTGATTGTTTGATGACGTTTTGTGGAGTTTAAAAGAATTTAGGGTTAGCCAAATTTTGAAGAGTTGGAGTTTGATTGTTCTTGATAATTTTGAAGTGTGTTGTTGTTGTTAGAATGAAAGATTTCTTGGCTGAAATTTTCTAGTCCATGGCCACATTCTCCCTTGCCAAACACGTCCATGCCCTTTGAAATTCAATTTTGAATTCACCGAACACGTATCACCATTTCACCCATCGAATACTTTGATCCATTATTACACAACCCAAAACACACCATACCATTTATGTCAATCCATCACCTAAACCTAAACACTTCATACCAAAACAGACCTTTGCACCCATTTAAACTCGCGAAGAACTGATTTGCGAACTTGTCTCAGCACAAAGAGCCAATCAAGCTCCCATGAGAAATCCACAATTGAACAATCAATTGGACCAAGTGTAGATGATGCTTGATAACCTGAGAACTCGTCCAGATAATCAAGTTGCTTGAGCAGTTAACTCCCTATTTTCAGAATAAGTGTGCATGGCACCTTTGTCTCAAAGTTTTAAACCACTGGAGTTAAAATTCAACGGGAGAAGTGAACTAGACGATCATCTGGATGAGTTTAACAACCTGATGAATTTACATTAGGTCTCAAACTTAGCAAAGTGTCAGTGCTTCGCAGTGACCCTGGTCGATGAAATAAAGAGATGATTCAGGTGATTGTAAGTAGGTTCTAGTAATTCTTGGTAGCAATTCATTGCACTTTACTTCTAACAATTCCAAGCAAATATGAATTTTGCAATGCGTTTAAGCTACCTCAGCAACATTAGGCAAGAAAGGGGCGAAACCTTGACTTCGTAGTTAACAAGGTTTCAAACGGAGCAGAATAAAGTAATATACACCCCTGAGGAGTCTATTAAAACATTACTAATTGTCGAGGTGAGACCGTAAACTAAGCTGTGGAAAGACTTGCGAGGCGAGGAAAATGTAAGTTTGGCCAAATTTTACCTAAAGGCTGCAAAACATCCTACTCACTGGCAGCCTTAATGTCACACCCCCTCCAGGGTGGCCCTTACCCCACCGGATCCGGGTGCTCCGTGGGACTCGGGTTCCTAAAGGAGGGTGAGTTTTTGAGAAACTGTTAATAGAATTCAATAAAATTTTCTTTAAATAAAACATATGCAGAGTCATTTTACAAGCCAAATATCAAATGCAGTATCAGAGTTGTCTACATGACAAGCAATATGCTGAAGTGCGGAAACATGCGTCTGGCCATCGACCTATACTGGAGGATGCAACTCGACTCCTAGACACTGACCTGGAGGGGGGAAAATCAAAACAGTGAGCTGGGAGGCCCAGTGAGTGGATAATACATTTATAAAATACGATACTTTAAAATACTCAAATGGAAAAGCATGATCAAGAAATAAATAGCCATCCACTGTAACATATCAAACACCGTCCTCCCCGGGACTCCATACGAACTCTCTGGCACGCCACCACATAAACAAATACCTCACCCCTTATCTGCCCACTCGTGGAAGATCCCTTAGCTCTTCCCAGCCTAGGCTGATGCGACCCTAGGCAATCCCATAGCCCAGTCGTGGAAGATCCCTTAGCTCTATCCAGCTTAGGCGGATACGACCCTGGGCAATAATATAAGTCCACTCGTGGAAGATCCCCTAGCTCTGTCCAACCTAGGCAAATGCGACCCTGTGCGATATCATAGGTCCACTCGTGGAAGATCCCCTAGCGCTATCGCATAGGTAGATACGACCTTAGACGATATCATAGGCCCACTCGTGGAAGATCCCCCAACGCTCTTGCATAGGTAAATACGACCCTGGGTAATGTACCCACTCGTGAAGGGGTCACCCAGCACTCTCAGGCATAGGTGGGACCGGATCTCCCCTTCTTGGGTAATAATATATAATAAAGGTCTGGAACTCAACAGACACCGGCCCGTTCTGTCCCGATGGGATACTATCACCATGCGGTAATACGGACCTCCACAGCCATACTCGGCTAGTCATCACTCACTGCTGCTCAAAACACCCCACAACAATACCGTGGCTCCATATCATCACAATTACATTGCATATATATAAAATATACAATATAAACAAATGAGATAGCTTTCATGATCACATGGACATGCACCATTTTTATGTAAAATATCAATTTAACCCCTTCCTGGAAAAATATTAGTTTGCCCCCTTAACTTTTTCATTATTATAGATCAGTCCCTCAACTTTTCCAATATTTCAATTAACCCCCTAAAGTTTTCCATCATTTCACTTAGGTCCCTCTACCTTTGAATTATTTCATTTACACCCCTGTCTACTAGACAGGTTTTAGATCTTACTTCTGTACCCCCAAAATCCTTCTAAGGGTTGTCGCCTTGGCGACATCCCTTTTTGTCGCCCCGGCGACACAAACCCGAGAGTTTGTCGCTGCGGTGACACTCCATTGTCGCTGCGGAGACAAACCTTCTAAAATTTTCCTTTCTTCTTTGAATGAACGTCGTCGCGGTGACATTCCATTATCGCCTCGGCAACACTACGAATTACAAACTTCCGTGTCGCCGCGGTGACAATCTGGGTTTTCCAGATTGTCCACCACGGATTCACCATAATTCTCACCCAGTCACTCATTTTTCATCCCACATTATTCATACTACTATCCTACTTCACAACACCACTCAAATCCCTCATCAATTCTCCACAAACAT
>WYDK02049067.1:0-14255 GCA_009867345.2 Toxicodendron radicans | reverse complement strand
TTTTATAATATAACCCGATACCCGAACCGAATATTCGGGTACCTTAAGAATTACTACCCGAACTCGACCCGAATTTTAGGGTACCCGAAAAAATCGGTTCGGTTCGGTTCGGGTAACGGATAATTTTGCACAACCCTATCCTTCATAGCTAGTTTCCACTTGATTGAGTCATCAACTTGCATTGCTTCCTCATAACATTTTGGCTCACCACCATCAATTAGCAAAATATAGTGCAATGAAATGAAGTATCTCGGTGGTGGTCTTACGGTCTTGGAAGATCTACTGGGTTCAAACACCGGCGTTCGTGGTTCAACTTCTGGAGCTATATTTTCTTAATCTTTTTTGTCATTGTCTTACAAGTCATTAATTGGGAAGACTTTCAAAGGAACTATCTCTTGCTTCTTCACTTCAATGCTTGGATTTTCTTACTTCAAGTTGAGTATATCCTTGTCAATCACATCTTCATTGAAGATGATGGCTCTGGTTCCTATAATTTTGCAGTTTTGGTCATCCCATAAATGATAATCAAACTCAACATCACCATAACCAATGAAAAAGTATTTCTTAGATTTAGCATCAAACTTAGTTCTAAGAGTAGAGTCTAAGGGTGTCAAGCAAGCCGAGTCGAGCCGAGCCGAGTCGAGCTGCTCATTAGTAGCTCAAACTCAACTCAAGTGGCTCGTGTGCCAAGTTGAGCCGAGTTTAAGCTTCCCAATACTTGGCTTGAGCGACTCACGAGCTTACCGAGCTCAACATAATATAATTCTAAGTCCCTAATTCTTCTCTTTCTCTCATTTATCTCCACTTTGTTTTCTACACAAAGCAAACTAACACAAAGCAAAACTCTTTAAATCAATGTTTTAAAACCCGGCCTGGCCCGGCCTGACCGGTTGAACCGTGACCCTTAGCCTTCACCAGGTTGGGTTACAAAATTTAACTATTCATTTGAAACCCTAGAATCTATGATATCAATCCATGAACAATTGAAGGTTTTAATGTCAGGGTTTTTTAAGATTAAGGGACATTGAGTGCAATGGTGGCAACATCGTCGATTTTCGATGATTAAATCGACCGAAAATCTCAAAATAATGTTGCCGAAAAAAAGCTCTTTGTCACTGGCGATGGGGGAGGCTAACGGGGAAGGGGTGAGATGGGTTTGTATCAGGAGGCTTAGGGGAGTATTTTTGTGGTGATGGGGAGTTTTGTCGTCGCCGAAAACATGCCCTATTTGCCGATGTCGACGGTGGTATTTAGGGGTGTGTTTGTAAGATTTCAAACCTATAGGGACTTATAGTAATTTTTAGGGGTATTTTTGTTAGTTTTCAAACTTTTGGACATTGAGTCAAACCGGTTAAACCGGTCAACCCAGTGACCCAGCCACCTGGACAGGTCACCCTCGGGTTGGGTTTTAAAACATTGCTTTAAATCTCTCCTCAAAATTCATCTCTCTACAACTATAAAGACTCTCTCAAGAACAACTCTAATCTATTTCCTTCTAATCTCACTTATATTTGCCTCATCAACGGCTCTATCTACAGCTTTGGTTCCAACATCTTCGCCTTTGTCCCCTTCCAAGACTTGGCCAATGGTTGCACCATCTCCTTCAAAGATTACTCTAGTTGTTCCTTCTTTTGACTTTGTCACCTTACCGTTGTTTCCTCCTATATCGATTTCTTCTCCCACCCCAATGATTTCTCCCTCTTGATCACATTCCCAACATCTCAAGCTCCCACTCCAGCAAAGACCGTTGCCTTTTCAATAGATTTGTCGTTATTGGATCTTTGGTTGTTGGCTTGTTCGGTGCCTTTTTTTATTATGTGAAGTGAATATAAAGGACGAAAAAGAAGAAAAAAAAAGTAAAAGAAAATAGGAGGAGAAGAGAAAAGGAGAAGAAGAAGAAGAAAAAAAATAAAGGTTTATGTTGAAAAGTCAAAGTTTCCCTTTGAAAGTGAGTGGCTCAAGCTCGAGCTGAGCTGAGAAGCTTTGTTGAGCTTAAGCTCACCAATACTCGACTCAACTTGTCTCGGTTACAATCCTAGTAAAGGCTATGTAAACATAAACTAAACAACCAAATACTCTTACGAAAAAACAATTTACCTCTTTGCACTTCAAACTTCTTCAAGGATCTTGCAATTTAGCGATACAAAGGGTCATTTGTTGAGCATGTAGGTTGCACTATTAATTGGTAGTCCAACAGGCAATCTCATGCTTCTTGCATGCTTATTTAGGGTTATGTTCATCCTTTCAGGGACACCATTCTATTAAGGAGTTGCATGAATGGTCTTCTCCATCTTGATCCCATTATTGGTACAATATTCTTTGAACCCTTCATCAATGTACTCTCACCCATTATCGAATTGCAAGCATTTTACCTTTAGGTTTGTCTCAATCTCAACCTCCACCTTTTCAAAGTATCAAAAACATCAAATTTATTTTTCAAAATATAAACTCATACCTTTCTACTCGTCTCATCAATGAACATCACATAGTACTTTGAGCCTCCAAGGAATGACATGAGAGCTGGTCCCCACACGAATGTATGAACCAACTCTAATTTCTTTGCCTTCAATTCCCTTGGTACTTTGGAAAAACTCGCCCTTCTCTATTTGCTGAAGATGCAACTTTCACACAAACTATGATCAATTGACTTCAACTCTGGTAATTTTCCTCTTGATTGATGCTCTTTCATTCCTTTCATGCTTATATGCTCAAGTCTACAATGACACAAACTCAATGTAGCATTCGCATCTGCGACTTCAACTGAATCTCTAAGACTAGAAGTCATGTAGAGAGTTCCAGTTTTATTTCCACGAGTAATTCCTACGGCTTCTTTAGTAACTTTCCATGCACCACTTATAAAGGACACATTCTGCCATTCATCGTCAAGTTGTCCTACTAATATTAGATTGCGCACCAATCTTGGTACATGTCTTCCTTTTCTACACATGTATGTTTAGCATCTTCAACCTAACATCACCCATACCTACAATATCCAAAATGTCTCCATCTGCTAGGTATATCTTTCCATGATTTCCAGTCACATAATTTTCTAGAATCTCACGGTGTGGAGTGGTATGGAATGAAACCCTTGAATCTAAAACCCAAAACTCAATAGGACTATCAATAGATAAAAGTAAAACGTCTTGTACCTCCTCAGTTATAGCATTGGATGTGATGCTTTGCAATTCCTCCGTATGTGGCCTTTATTGCCACAATTCCAACATTCTATCTTTTTCCCAAACCTGGACGTGCTTCTTTCGTTCCTTGATTTTGATTTTTCTCTGCCTCGGTTTGAATTTCTATTGTAGCCGTACCTCTTGTTTTAACATTCAACACATTTGATATCGTCTCACTCAAATCTTTCTTATGAACTTCTTCATAGAGAATTTTATCCCTAACATCGATGAGTTTTTAATTTCACACTACCTGTTGAATTATTGACTGGTGCTTTCATGGGCTCTCAACTATGTGGTAAGGAGGCAATAAGAATTAAGGTATGAACTTCTTCATCAAAATCAATTTTTATAGACGACAATTGATTAATGATTGTATTAAAATCATTCACATGTTCTGTCACAAAAGCACATTCTCTCATCTTCAAATTAAATAATCTTTTCATAAGATATACATTGTTATTCGCAAAAGGCCTCTTATACATATCATACAAGGTCACCGTAAACCTTGTTATGATTGTCTCATTTGTCACATTACTTGCCAAATTTTTGGTCAATGTCAATCAAATGACTCTCAATACTTGTCTATCAAGGAATGCGCAGCCATCATCTGATATCTCTTGTAGATGTAATTTTTTGTCATATAGATGATCTTCAATCTGTATGTTCCAGAATGTGTAATATGTTCCATCAAACTTGTTTATCCTAGGCACATATCCTCCTTCTCTTGCCATTGTTTTCTTCCTCAAACTTGTGCTCTAATACCAGTTGTTGTAGGAATATAATCGGATGCTAGCAAATCCTAAATCCCTATGAAAGAGAAAATAAAGCGAACAAATGACAAATATATAAATCACACACACAAACATAAGATTTATAGTGGTTCACTCTTCGTATGACAGTTACGTCGAATTTGCTACTGCAGAATTGCACTATGAAGAAGAAGAAGAAGAAGAAGAAGAAAAATCACAAAAGTCTTTCACAAGCATCACCATATGGCTTTCTCACTAAACCTCTCTTTGGTGGTTCTCACCTTCTAATTGTAGTTTTGTCTTCTATTCTATTCAATTACCTAACTCTATGATGTTAACCCATTTTTTATGGGTAATACATGAGATATTATTCCTAATATGATTCAAATCTCATATCCTAATAGGAATCTTATTTAATTCCTATACAATTATATTCATATTTCTAATTGTATTTCTAAAATAAAAAAATAAAAAAACAATTCTACATAGAAACATATTAGGAAAATTCATGTCCTAATGCAATACTAATATGGATTAAATTTGGCTCCACAATCACATCATTGCATTGGTCGCTCCTTAAATTCCATTGCAATTCAAAACCTTCATCTAATGTAACATTGATGGTATTTCTACGTTGATCAAGTTCCTGAGCAACTATTTCAAGAACTGGAACAATGACACTACTATTGCATCTTTATATAAATGGGTCAACTGGGCAGTCTAGCTAGCGCATAAAGAACATCCATGCTCAAAGTACATTCAATGGAATCGAGTTATTAAATAGGTATATATTTTATGAATAATACTACACTTACAAAGTCTTCATACAAAAATATATGTATAATATATACAAAGTGATGTGTCATATTATGATTGGAAGAATAAATTTGTAAAGTCGACTTTTTAACTAAAGTCAAATTCACTCTTCCAATCATGGTATGACACATCACTTTGTACATATATTTGTATGAGTATTTTGTAAGTGTAGTATTACTCATATTTTATAGTACTTAACAATTTTGATCCCACAAAGATATTTCCATATTTAATGATCCTTGGATTTGAAAATACCCATATTTTTCACATTTTCTCTCTTCCTCAATTCCTCTCCTCTTCTCTCATACTTTCTTCTTCCTTTAGTTCGATTACAAGAAAGAATACTCCTTTAAAAGTCACAAGGTAAGATGATGCTCATTTTTTTTTTTATTTTACTTAAAAATCTCTTCTTTTATCTTTCTTAATTGATGAAAGATCATGAGCTATTTTGCCTTATGTTGTTTTTAACATTTTATGTGTGTAATTGATATAATTGTATGTTGAATAAGCTGGGTTTAGTTAATTTTGGGTAATACATTTGGTTTTTGTTGAGTTTAATATATGAGTTTGAAATTGGAAAATGAAATCCCTAGATTTTGATCTGAGTTTTGATTTAATCTTGTTTATGTTGAGACATTGGTTAATTAGTTGTTGTTTCAAGTTGGGTTAGATAAATCAATCATAGAATCAAATAAAAGATCAATTATTAAATATTTGTCTTAAATTATATTTTTTATATTTATTACTTCACTATATATTTTATCCCAAGCTACACCATGTCCATGCTAGTACCATTAATTTACAGCACAATCAAGATAGACAATAGACGACCCTCTACCCAGATCAGGGCGCCTAACACAACGTAGTATAGGGTCAGGTTCCCGTGTCCTGGGGCATAATTGAAGCAGGTGAAATCAAGGGTGGTAAGCAAGGGCGGATTCATCCCCTTTGGCCTACCCTCAATTTGAAAAAAATAAATCATTTTTTTAATAGATATGTCTTCTCTATAATTTATTCTTTATTTTTTGGGATTTTAAGTGTCTTTATTAATTTGACATTTTTGTCCTCTCTCTTTCCATTAATTTAATCTATATAATATACATACAAATCATTATTAATTGTGAATTTTAATTCTATGACTGGATTTCATTGTTTTTCATAATTGTACTTATTTTTCTGTATTTCATCCATCTACTAAATTAATTGTTTAACAAACGTCAATTTCCTCTACTAATAAAAAATTTCATATTCTAACTTCCACCACTTTTTAATAGAAATAAAAATAAATAATTTATATAATTATAAGCTAATATTCTACTTAATAATTATCATTATTTTTCCCTGAATTTAATAAATTTTGAATGATCATGTTATATTATTTTTACAAATTTTTCCTCCAACTAATAACAATAACGTAATATAATTAAAAAAAATAATCATATTATAATTCAATTTGAATCATTTATTGAATTTTGGCCATGACAATCCAATGTTAAGGGCAAACAAAATTGTTTCCTATTTAATTTTTTAAATAACTTAATCATATAAAACGTTACTTTAAAAGTGCATATAACTCAGCTCATTTTTCCATTCGGCCCTTACTTCTTCCCTTCTAATTTCATCACAAATTTTCATAAGATATCAATAACATCAATTGGTAAGAGAAGAATTTGAATTGAAAGTAAATTATGTCAAAATTTAGGGTTTAGGGTTTATGGTTTTTGCTCTCTTCACATTGAAGAGGTTTTTCCACGTAAATTTTTTTTTTTTTTTTGTGTTTCCTTGTAAATTGAATGTTACACATTTGTTTAAGATTTTGATTCTCATAGATTTATTCAAAAAGGAAAGTATTGTGTTATTGCGTTTTTTCCTTTCAGCTTCTTAATATTGTATTATTTTCTTTGCCTAAGATTTGATAGTTTTTTTTAAATATATTTACTAATCGATTGATAAACAATGGTAGAACCGCGGAGACCTTGAGCAAAAATTCTGACTCCGCCACTGGTGGTAAGTTAATTAGATTATTGAAATTTGCAATATTTATACAATATTTAATATTTATACAAATTTCTTTACACTAAGTGATGTTACAATATATTTTGTGATTGTCTACGTTAAAGTCGCTTGACTATATGGTAAGTTTAATTAGATTATTGAAATTTGCAGAGAGAGTGAAGTTTCGTTGGATTTGCTTCGAAGACTAAAGAATTGATGATTATTAGTCTACTTTCCTTGATCTTTGTCTACTGTTAAAACCTGGAAATTCATCAGCCACATGATGACAAGAAAACAACTGAGGAACCACTCTGGTCTCTGGAACCATAATTTCTAAATTATTAAGTATTGAATATTATGACAAATAAGGAATAACAGTAAGCCTTAATGTCAAGTTTCTGATAGAATAAAACAATTTATAAAGGGAAAGGCGAAATTTTTTAGTAACTTGTAAAACAATTTATAATACCCTGGCAACCAGTGGCCTAAACAACAACAAGAGCCCTTCAACATAAAGATGACAAACTTTAATGGATGCAGCAGTATTTGCCTAAACTCACTAACTAATAACAGCATACGACAATTAGAGATTCAACTACACAATTTGGAAGGTATGAAATCTGAGAATTACTACACTTTTTTATCAAATGAAGCTGTTGTTTTTACAGAAACTTTAGAATGCAAGATTTTCATTAATCTGACTCGTACATACAGAAAAATTAGAACATTTATGAGAATAATCACACTCAAATCTGACATTTTTATGCTGGATTCGTGCAAATTACAAATGCAGGAGCAAAAACTAAATTACCTTCTCAAGTGGATAGATGCACATAACTTATTGAAGACGCTCTTCGTATAAGTATTTAGCTATTTACCACACTAAGCCCTTTTTTCTCCTAATTCTATCGACACGGTCAGTGCTCATCCGAGACTTTTCAGGCTTATTTGATTTCTTAGATTTCTCAAGCCGACTATCTAAACTGTTTCTAGAAACCTCTGGAAGGTCAGCACCCAATTCAAAAGTATCCGAAGAACCACCTTCAGATGGTTTGCTCTGATTGTCAGGTTCAGCTGTTGTTTTTTTGGAAGCGTTAGTTGCTGTTTTTGATTTGCCTAGTGACAGTACAAATTTCTTCAGATGCCTGATGAATTCTGGATAAAGCTCAAGATTGCAATGTCCTCCTCCACTTATCCATAAAGGATCATACTTCTCCTTGCAAAGTTCCCAAAGCTGTTTCCCATGGGAGCAATCAACAACTTCATCTGCAGTGCCCTGAAGACCAAACAGAAGTGACTTAAACAGTTTATACCAAATAACTTTCACAATGACAAGATCTACAGGAGATGTCAGAGGATGGATGGCAAAGGAAATATAATTAGTGGAAAAATGAAAATCAAAATACGAACAGAAAGTAATTTCCTAAAGAGAAAATTATACTATATACAGCACAAGGATGAATAAAGTTGTGTAATGACATGATCTTAACAATTTATAAGTGGCATCCATCTAGTAAAGAAAGATAATAACTTCTTGCATGTCATTGTTAAAGGCTATAGATATTCACATGATCTTCTGAGCTCCTCCTTTTCAACAGCTTTCAATTTCGATGGTTTTGTGCTCTCTTCCCCTCATATTCTCATATCTGCCCCCACTTCATGTAACTTAAGTCTAGAGGGGAATTTAACCTATGATAAAAATGTTTAGAAAATTAACTATTACAGACATTCTACAATTGATATTTTTTGAAGATTATTTAGTTAAAAGCTTTGCAATGCTAAAATCAATATGGACGGCCTGCCAACACTGAGAGGGAGAGGAAAAAACAAACAAGAAGAGGAAAGGAAATATATAAACAAAGAAAACGACACTTACATGAATAACCAAAACAGGACAATTGACCAAGCCAATTTTATCGATATTCTGAAAAACAAAATAGAAACAATTAATAACATAAGCTCCCATCAACATAATTAAATAGGACATATAGAACATCATCACTTATACAGAATCACCTTGTAAATGTCAAACCAATAGGTCCTCTTGACAGGGTACAATACCCTCATTCCAGACAAAATTGGGCTATGCAAAACTACCCCTCTCAAGTTTGGCAAGCGTGAAGCGAGATCAAGAGTGGGTCCACTACCAACAGATTGACCATATAATATTAATTGTTCATCTTTAACTCCATACTTCTCTTTGAGGCATTTATAGGCTGCATCTATGTCTGCATATGTATTACATTCAGTTGGCTGTTTCAGAGGAAAAATAGCAACTGTTATAATGTGACTTATGTGAGCAAAATGGCAAAACTTTTGCCAGACAAAATAAATTGCATTTATTGGTGACACACATAAATGAATACATGCAAACTAAACAACTTTGATAAGATATTGATTTAATACACAGTGTGGAATTAATAGTGAAAGAAAGAATTCCAAAATAGAAACTTGATGTAACTCAAAAGTACAGGCATTACTGATTCAATTTAAAAATCATTACAGTATCAGATAGATAAAACATGCCAAAGTATTCTGTTCTGTAAATACAAGCATCTAGGATTCAATAAATAATTACGGCTGGGAAAGGATTGTCTGCCAAAGCAGGAGTCAAACAAGCAAGTAGATTTGGGTGAAAGATTTTATCATTGGCAACCAAATATAAACATATTCTCACTATCAAACATTAACATGCTCTATCTTAGAAGATAGAACAATCAAATAAAACGAATATTTATCACTTGTTTGCTTCAACAGAGTAAAATTATATTTCAAGTTTATGTTAACAATTACAGTAGTTGCAAATTTTGTGTTGGCTTGCCTTAGTAGTTCCATTGCCCTGGTTCTAGCACATTGTTCCCTACATGGAAAAGAATTGTTCTTTACTTGTTTAATTGTTAGAGCACTTAACAAGTTAAACCAAAAACTAAAATGAGCATTTATGAACTCAAAAATCTTTTTGAGTCCTGCATGCAGTTTCCATGAAACTAAAATATGAAAAGAAATAGATACATCCTTTTCCAGCATTTTTATAACAGCAATTACTATCAAATCTCATAAATGCTTGGACATCATAGACCTTTCTTACCGAGAATAAACTCAGAGATTATGTGCTTCTTTAAAATTTAGCAGGTGCATGATTGTCAGTAATTAACGCGTACATTAACTAAATAAACACCAAAGAAAACCTTTGCTAGAACAGGTCGGGAAAAGAAGACAGAGAGGGAGAGTGAAATTGTGTTATGTGTAAAGCAAAGGCCTACTAGAAATTTTAGTTTCAGTTTTTAAACAGTGGGTGAAGGTACAACTCATATTTAGAACAGATGAAGTCCAAAAATGCAAAAGAATGGGAATCCTTACAAATAATTCTTGGTTACCTAAAAGTGAGGATATCTTATTATCTAGAAGTAGGAACACCTAGAAAAAAGATGTCAAATTGCTAAAACTAATTTAACTTAGGCAAAGCTCTCTAGTCTCTTCCCATTAGTAGCTACTAAGAATTGAGAAGCTAGATTTCTAACCTTTCCAGTCGATTGTCCATAGCCAGAGTAATCATACCTAAAATAACAGGATACAGGAGTCAGGAATAGTCCAAAACGCACATGGGTAAGATAAAAGACAGCAAAAGGAGTCCATTGTGAAAAGAATATAATTCTGTTATGATACAGCAATTCTAGTTCTGAAAAAGTCTATCTGCATTCTTAAGTATAGGTCTCTGAAAAGTTTGTAATAAGATCAATTTTTCATAATAGCATATAATTATTCAAATTAATTTCATCCTAATATTGTATAAATCCAGATATTCTATAGTTTAACATATACAAAGTGAATGAGGAAGAAGAAGACAAAGGTACTAAAAAAATATAATTATTATCTCATTCCAAAAAAAAATCAACATATTTATTACCAAAAGGAATATTACAAAAAATCGATGGTATTCAGACACCAGAATATAAATCATAAGACGATGAAATAACCAACCAAAACCAATTTATACAACAAAAAGGGTGACCTGCTTAATAAGTTAACTCCAATAAAGAGTATAAATTAAGATAATGGTACGAGTAAACTCCCACTATTAGTACTGATGGCAGATTATAATAACAAACTTCTCCATGATAAATCACCCATATAATGGTCCTAAACAACTTCTTCACACAATAGATTTCCTAATAACCAAGGTGCCATATTTCTTGAAATTGTCGAGCTACACGCTATATTTAATTTATTTTATGTGTACATATAATTTAAACAAAATAATATTAAAATTCACCAATATTCTATCAGTGTGCAGTTTGTTAGATCAACTTAGTCATGGAACTAGATACCAGTACTGCTATAGTGGTGGAGATTCTTGTCAAAGGTAATAATTATGCAATGTCACCTAGGCATGGGATCATGTTACATATGCATATGCAGAAGCTAATGAACCATGTGAACAAAATGTTTATCATTCTTTTATCGCCAACTTTAGAATTTTTATGTAATAGACATAATTTGTCTAATTTCAACTCTTCAATACATCTGTTTTAACAAAGTAACACAATTAATTCCCTTTTGTTGCACATGTAGCCATTGCTTATACCAATTTCAGCTCAAATGTTCCTATTCAAATTGCAGAATTGAAATTTGAAAATGACATTAAAGTTAAACGAAGTTATCATGTTCAAAAGCTCAGTTCCATCAAGATAGTGCATGTGCACAGCATATAAGCTTTCCTAGAACTCAAACTGTTAATGTTTCCTGTATGGAGCCACATTGGTGTCAATCCACAAAATACTGGAACCTTTTTCTAAAAGACTGACCTCATAGAAAAATCTGCATCGAAAAACTTACCAACGCTCCCCCAAAAAAGAGAAAAAAAAATTCTGGCATCATCAGCCCAAGAAAATAAGTCTTAGAGTCATTGTTTGCAATATATCAGACCACAAAACTGAGGCAACCGTTTCATTATAGTTCTCCATCTCTCTTATTTATTTACCAACTTTCCATACATAAAAGATAAAAATAATAAAGAACTTTGGCATCTCTTGCTTTTATGTAACTAAAAACCTCTACACAAGCAAATAAAACACTAAAATATTCAATCAAGTGACAAACAGCATTAGCAAAAAAAAAAACCTAATCACATGCTAAACCTGCCTTCCAGTTGGGCTTTCGAAAACTAACCAAACCCAGATAACGACGCGAACCTAATTCCCAAAAATAACAAAAACGTTTTAATGAACTGATGAAACAAGTTTAATAGAAAAGGAAAATTTATATTTTTTGCAAGCTCATAAAAAGGAAATTTATAAAATTAAAAATAAGAAAAGCTACCCCATGAGATTGACGCGAAGCCGATTACTTAATTCAACAAAAAGCTCAAACATCTGGCCCAAATCAGCTGCATTTCCATGAGAATACAAAAGCGTAGCCGCCGATTTCGGATGCTTAATATGAACGGCGACGACGTCGTTACCACGGCGAGTTCGAAGCTTCAAAACGTCGACGTCGTCTCGTCTGGGAACTTCAGGAATATAGAGACGGCCTCCACAAGAGTCGTCGGCCTCCACTCTGTACGACGGCGGATTGGGCGGGAAGAAAGCGAACTTGGCGGCGATCGTCGAGGTAACTCCTCCCATGATGTTGGGCCTCCGCTCATTACATAATGGTAGATCTCAATAAAAAGCCAAAAGGAGAAGAAACAGAGGTGTGGATATGAGAAGAAAAGGTGGCGCGTGGGAGAAGAGAAAGAGGCGGGAGGGCGCGTGGGATAGAGGAAGGAGTGACGTGTCAAATTTTATAATTTGGTGTGGGTTGGAACGTTGAAGAGAGAAAGCAAGAAAAGAGTTAGTCAGTGCAGAATGAGAGAGGCTTTCAGGATTGAGAAATAAAAGCTGACGGAGCACGTAACTAAGTGACATCTCTCCTTTTGTACTAATACCAGGCTTTTCTGACAAAAACGGTGGCGTAGAGGATATTAGGTAATAGGTATCGTAAGATGTACAAGTGTATTACAAAGTTTTGACCAGGAAAATTTTAGTCCTTGTGTTTTTAGTCTGTTTATTTTAGGACAACTTTTCTAAAAACTAACAAATTAATCCAAAAAGTTTAGAGAAATATGTTGACTCTAAGGAAATGATAAATGATTTAAATCAATTAATCTTATTTTAAACATTTTATAGATTTTTTTTATATGTATAAAATGTATTAATGTTAAAAGACGCCATTTAATTGGTCAAACTAAGAGTACAAACTCTTTATTAAATCTACTATTCAATAAGGTCAATTAAATGCATCTTAAATTCAATAACAATAAAACCATGGACCAATACCACCTTAAGACTATTTACCTCCCCTCGTATTTGAAAAATTGACCAATGCCACCCCTAATAACTATTAAGTGAAGGAAACTAGTAATAAAAAATGTGTTATTACATATTTAACCCTCTATAGATGTTTAAAGAGAAAATTACAAGTTGTCCCTCATAAACTTCATATTCTATATTATCTAAAGAAAATGATTAGTAGCCTCTTAAGTGACAAAAAGTGGTGTCATTCAATAGATCGGAAGGTTAAGAGTTTGACGTTGATTGCAATGCACAATCATTTGTCAGCCTTTTCTCGACTAGGCTATATTGTTGTTCGGCTCGTGCGACAATCAATAACTCCTTAGATTGCAAAACTGGTACCATTTAACAAATTAGAATCTAGAGAGTTTGAATGTAGTGGCAATTGTCGGCTTTTTACGACAAAGTAATTCCCTTATTGTTCAACTTTTACGTGGTTCATCGAGCTATTTTCAATCATGATTTTTATTGGCAAAGGTACTAAAATGTGAAGAGAGGTTGAATATAATATCTAATAACTTTGGGGTGTAATTGACTTAATCCAAACATCAAGGGAGGTAATTGATACAACATAAGTCATAAAGTGTTAAGAAAGATGTAAGGTTAGAGTTAGTGGAAGAGTGGAGCAAAAGCAAGTTTGGGATTTATGGGTGGGTGTTTTTTTAGTAAAAGGTTGTTAATAGTTAATATCAAGTCAAGTCCATTGTTGTTTGCACGCGCCCTCTTGTTTGTTAATTAGATAATGGAAGCTTTTATGGACACCCCTGAGGTTTAGTTAAATAACAATAGACCTGCATATTTCAGAATACAACACTTTCACCTTTATAGTTTAAGAATGGAACATTTACACCCTTATAATTGATCGATGTTTATGAAAAATAACTACTACAAGGGTAACTAGTCAACAATTAAAAAAACAAGTTTTTTATTTCTTGTCAAAGTTTAATATTTTAAAATCATTTAATATATTTAATATTTTGATCATATGACAAATGTCACATACTAACTTCTATTAGTCACTATACCAATTAACCTTTTTACAGTCTTATCAATTATATAAGGGTGTGTTTGGAAACTACAGTGTAATTACTAGAGTGTGTAATTATTAGGGTAGTAATTACACACCCTAGTAATTACACAGTATTTTAAAATACATGGCGTGTTTGGATACCATATCATAATTACAT
>WYDK02048981.1:0-14281 GCA_009867345.2 Toxicodendron radicans | reverse complement strand
TTCCATTTCCTGCAGTTTACACCCCAAAAGCAATTAAATTAACTTTAAATAAATACTCCGTGACACGGGGTGTCACACTTTTTGCTGGAAAGTTGAAGTCGAGGTGGATTGGCCCATTCAAGGTGCATGAGGTGTTTCTCGATGGAGCTATTGAGATTGTGAACATGAAGACTGGAAACAGGTTTAAGGTGAATGGGCACATTTTAAAAATGTACTTGGAAGACATTCTTGTCAATCAAGTGGTGGACCAGATTGAGATGGAAAAGTGAATGTTCAAGCATTTCGTCCAGTCGGACGTTAAACTAGACGCTTCTTGGGAGGCAACCCAAGTGTTTGATTCATAGTTGGTTTGTGTTGTTTATGTTAATTTGTTGTTTTTACTTGTTTTAGGTTGTAACTCAATTGTTGTTTTTGTGTGGTTTCAAGATCACTTAGTGCAATAGCAGCTATGCAGTTTTTCTGATTGTTCCCTAGGCGAAGAATTTCCTTTGCCTTGGCGACAAACCCCCTGGACTGAATTGAGACACCACTGTCGCCTTAGCGAGGACCTTTCAGTTTCTTGTCGTCGAGGCAAAGCATTTTCTCTCCGCGGCGACAACTTGTGTAATGCCCACACCAAGGTATGTAAAAAGTACATAAAATTGTATATTTCATTCTCATACCCTTAGTATTAGTTCTTTGAAATTGCCCTAAAAGAAATTGTAGAAATTCTTATTAAATCTTCACTAGCGGTAAAATGGTCTTTTCACAAGGAATTAGAAGAAAAAGTGGGGATGAAATGAGAGCATTTAAGGTGAAGAATATTTTTATAGTGAGGGCATTTAAGTAAAAGCAAAAGTGGCAAAGTTGTAATTTTTACCAAGTTGAAGGGCAAAATGGGAAAGTAAGCATAAAATATCTTTATATAAGATAAAGGTTACTAGAAATTTCTTCATTATTCCTCCTCCATAACCGACTCTCTTCCACCCATTTCTCTCCATTTCTTCATCAATTTTCAAAGGGAAATCAAAAGGAAATCAAGGGAAAGTTAAAGAAATTCAATAGAATTTTTATTCTATAGTATTCCTAAGGTAAGAATTTAAGGTTTTATGGTATTTGTAGTATTTTTAATGGATGATTTATTATGTTTTGTCACGTTTTAGATTAAGGAACTTAATTACTTTGATCAAAGGAGCTTATTAGCAAGAGGAGAAGCTATTAAAGGTAAGTAAATCATATGTGTATTTGGTTTAATAATAAAATGGATTTTTGATGGAAATTTAATTGTTATGTTACATGTTCATGGATGAAAAAGTGTTGAAATCTGATGAGTTTGATTGAAAAGAATGATGTTCATGCCTTGAATTTGTACTTGAGTACATGAATATGACAAAATTCAGAATTTGTGAATTGAAGGGTTGTTCCGAACCTACTTCTGTATTCTGACCATAACTTGAGCTATATAAATCATAATGATACGATTTTTGAAGAATTAGAAATCTAAGACACAGCCATATAACTTTTATGTTTTGAACAAGAACCAGTTTGGTGAAAAAATTGGTGATAATTGGCCAGAACAGAGAGTTTCTGGATTAAAATTTAATATTGATAAAGTGTAGAATTCGGCCAAGACTAGAAAGGGCCTTTATTGCACTTTGACTTGTTAAATGATATTATATGCATGTTTGTATGATGAAATGGTGAAGAATGGTGTTATTGACGAAGTGTTGAAATTTGGCCAAAAGTAGTAAGGTTGGGTCATTATGTAATAATTAGTTTGGTTGATGAGGAGATGTTGATTAAAGATTATGTGATCTGTTTATGCCATTTGGTTAGTAGAATAGATGAGAAAAATGTGAGAAAGAATGATATTGACCAAGAAATATATTTATGCATTAAAATATATGTTGAGTGTAATTGATGCATATTGGTGAGAATGAATTGAATTGGCATAATCATCACATAACATGTATAAAGAATAGATGAGAAAGATATGTATAAGATATTCATGCATTTTAGATTAACATGGGTGGTGAAATATCCATTTACATGCATGCTTTGCCACAATTTATGAGTACTAGTTATGGCCTAGAAAAGTGTTAGTTTAAGTGTTTTAGTTTATAAGTTAAAATATGGCATTTATTCTTGGTATAAGAAAATGAATTATGAATAGAACTTGTCATATGCCATATTAAATTACCATATTTATATGGTTAAGAATGAAAAGAAAGAATAGAGGAAAGGTTTGGTTATACATATGCTTTGCATATCATACTCGTTATGCTTATAACTTAACCTTTGTAGAATTAAATTCTTAACAAGAATAAAGAAAAGAGAAAGAAGAGAATAGAAAAGAAATTGCATATTTCATGTGCATTAATACATGAGCAATATAGATAAAGAATTTATAACATTCTTATACGTTATACATTATTAAGAAAGTTTAGAAAAGGTTGTTGGGACGGGGAACCTGTGAGCGTTGTTGTGTTAGTTGAGTGACAACATAAAGCCCACATGCACAGCCATGGCACAAGAGAAAGAATTAAAATTGTACAGTTCCTTAAAGGTGCATGTGAGTGAGAACTGTACGTTGCTTACATGGCCAAAGGTTCCGAATACGTACATCGACCTAGTCCAATCGGCAAGAGAATAAGAAAGAAAGAATTAGAAAGAAAGAATAAAAGAAAGAAAAGAAATTTATATTTCTACTTTCTTGCTCATGTAAATTATTAAGTGCATGGATTGATTCTCATATCATGCATTGATAGTAAGTTGCATGCAAACATGTATACTTAGTTCTATTTATGTATTGTATGCGTGTTGAGAAACATTAGAAAGAATTAGAGAGAAAAGAAAGCAAGAAAGCAAGAAAGAAAGAAAAGAATAAGAAAAGAAGGAAAGAAATAATAAGAATAAGTGAGAGAATTATTATTATTTAGAGAAAAGAATAAAAGTTTTACTTATGCATTACATTTCATGCATTTAATAGAATTGCATGCACATTTGAGGTTTCAATTGTATTACTACTGTTATATGATGATAAACAGTAGAATGAACAAGAGAATAAGAATGAGAAAGAAAGAACGAGAAAGAAAGAAAGGAAGAATGTGAGAAGGAAAAGATAATTGTTGTATTTTTGCTTATGTAAAAGTGCATTGATACAGAATTTTAAGTATACTTATGTACTTAGCATTACGTACATTGTATGCACATTGAGGAATAGTTGAGTTATAAGAAAGAAAGAAAGAAAAGAAATGAGCAAGAAAGAAGAGAAGTGAGAAAGAAAATATGAGATTAATAACAATAATAAGAAAGAAGGGATAATGAAGAAAGAAAAAGAATAATTGTTGTTATTATTCCTATTATTCTCATTTTAGAGAAGGATAAAATTTTTCTTATGTATCATGTTTTATGCAAATATTAGAATTACATACATGCGTATACTATCGTTTATGTGATGAGAAATAGAAAAGAAATAGTATAATAGAAAGAAACGAAGAAGAATAGAAAGAAAAAGGGAAGGTTTTCCTTAGTTTGTTCTTATGTTGAGCTTTAAGCACATAATTAGAATTATACTAGTAAAGAGTTATCTTTTTAATAGCTTATGTACGTAGTATACATTGATAAATGATAGAAAAGAAAGATAGAAAGGAAAGATAGAAAAAAGAATACAAAGAGAAAATAATTTCATTAAACGGGGATAAGAAAGTGTTTTAGAGTGATTTACTTACTGAGCAATTAGTGCTCACCCCGTTACTTTTAATGTTTTCCAAGTAATAAGTGATGCGCGATCGGACGGGAGTCGACAGGCGAGAGAGCATATTGGGCCACTGTTGATATTTTTGCTACTTTGTTATATGTACAATACTATTGTAAAAGTTTATATGAATACTTTATGTATTTATATTTTATAAGTAAAGAAAGGCGCGCACATATTTTTAGTTATGAGTTTTATTTTTATACATTACATAATTGTATTATTTTCCTTTATAATTACCTAGCTAGAAAGACTATTACAACCTGGAAAATGGGAAGAACAAAGAACTTCGCCTCGACGAAGTTCTTCCAAGTTTGAATATTCTGTTAGTGTAGGTGCCCTAGAGCCAATACTATTTGTAAAATTGACTCTTTGTAAAACATATTAATATATCAAATAAAAGGCAATTTATTACATTGTGGAAATCGTATTTAATTATGCGTTGAATGTATGTCCTTAGAGTAGTAGAACCATGATAAGGGTATTAAGTGTTTGAAATCTCGATAGTGGGAACCCTATGAGCAATATGGTGGCTACTCTAGAAACGTCCCTAGCCCTAGTATTACTCTAACCAAGGGCACAGATAATATAGTAATGTTATCATCGTGTTGAATGACCATGTCAAAAGATAGTGACAGATCTCACTTATCAAAGTTGTTAGGTGACAACCTGGTGCGACACATGGGTGATTGTACTTTGAACAAGTTCACTGGACTGGTCCATCAGAGGATTTCACATAGATGGTAACCCCAATGTTTGTGGAATAAATCCTCTAATGGATGGTGGTGCATGTGATCTTTAGACTTAAGATCATCATAGTGTTTTGTCCATGGATTGGTGTAGTTTGACGCTAGCCCAACGTTGTGCTATCTAGGACTATCAGAACGGTGGTAATTGGCTTAATCAGGAAGTGTATTGGGGCTATGGTGGATCAATAGAAGGATTCATCACTCTCGGTTATGGGAGAAGTATCTCACCGCCCAGTTTGGTAGTATTAGCAACGACCATAAATCTCTGGCCACAGTGGGATTGAGTTGGTGCTCAATTCAATCTATTTATCACCGGTCGTTGATCCAATAACCGAATATTAAATATCAAGTGTTTGATTTGAGGTTGACACTATTTCTATGCCTCAGCCTTGAGAGATACAGATGATGAAGAGATCAAATTGCACGGTAACCATACCTTGATAAGGGAGCGATTTCGCTGATTCCGTATCTATCGGGTGGCCATGATGCCTTGCTAGAGGCCAATCTTGGTCTGTATATAATGAGACGATTGATTGGTGTCAATCACGATATTGTATACTTCTGATATGATTAGGAGCCTTCGGGTCACACACATAAAAGATAATTTAATAATCGAAATAAGAAGAAAGGCAATTTCATCTTTTAGGACGAAAGGATAATTTGGTAATCTCACACTGCAATTAAATTTGCTAAGGTTGTTACCTAATGTTTAATTTTAATATTAAAATTAAATTTTGTGAGATTACATATATTTAAATATATTTAAATGAATTATTATTCTATTTAAATATTAATGTATTTAATATATATTAATATTTATTGATTAAAATAATAATTAATTAATTAAAATATCATTTGGGAGTGTTTGACTATAAGGATGGATTAATGTGGAGTCCATGTCTATTCCAATATGGAATAGGGTTTTAATTTGTTGCACTATATAAGTGCAATTGAAAATTAAAACAATATAACCTTTTTACAAAAGTAAAACCCTAGCCACCCTTTTGCTCTCTCCCAAAAACATGAACAGTGTTTTTCCTTCTTGTGAGCATAATTCATTTCTTGTCTCTTGTGTATTCTTAAAGCCAATAATCGTTCTAGCATATCGATTATTGGTTTATACCGATTATCTTCGTGTGGATTACCGTCCGTTCAATCCTATCCTTAGATTGATAGCGGAATCAATATTCTAAGAAGGAGCCTCCAAACGCTGGTATAAATCTGGTTTCTTATTCTTATTTGTTTATTAATACTGTATAAATTATATATATCATCCTGATCTTGGTTAATGAGAATCCATCAAGCGGTAAATTTTTTGTATTATTTCGCTGCGCGCTTGACTGATTTCCTAACAGTGGTATTAGAGCCTAGGATTGATTACGTATAAGTTATCGATTTGTTGTTGGCGATTTGGTGATTGGATGTTTCAGATTTGTTCAATTAATATTATATTTTATGTAAAATCTGATTTTAAAATTTTTGATGGATATATAATTGTAATTTAATATATGTTGTTGCATATGAGATTTGGATTCGCGTTGTAGCGTGAAAAACATATCTGAACGTGAGTTGGTGCTCTCGGGTCTGCACTGTTCACGATTCATCGAATCGTGGAAACACTGGAAACGAACGATCGCCGCAGCAAGCAATCTACTCGCTGCAGCGATTGCGCTAATAACGTGTATGGTCGCAGCGATGTTTCATATCGCTGCGGTGAGCAGGCTTCACAGCTCCCTTGTTATCAATGATCGCTGCGACGGTGTAAAACCACTTTATTTACATGGCATATAGTATCATTATTAGCCACGAGTTTAACTACATAGCTATTATTTGTGCATTAGCTATAAAATAGTGAAATTTGTAGTTAATTAAAATATTTAGCTATACAAATTTTATTTTCATGATAATAACAATATTATAGTATCATTATTAGCTACTAGTTTAAATATATAGCTAGTATGTGTGTATTAGCTATAAATTATTTGAATTTTTAGCAAATAAATAATGTGAAAATTAATTTGCTATAATCCTTATAATATGCAGCTATAAATATTTTAATTTATCCCGTAAGTAATTATATTTTTATTACTTATAAATTAAATAGTTATGGTCAAACATAGTGTTAATCACACCGCTAAGATCAATAGTAAATTGGAACCTTCAACCAATAGTTAAATTAAAAGAACTCTTCAATGAGCTAAAAATGTGGACTTTTGTAAAATAAATTTTATTTTAAAGGATCTCTAAGATTTTTGTCTTTTCTATGATGATTTTAAACTAACACTTTATGACATATAGACGATTTTAGGTATGAGATATGAGATATGAGATATGAGATATTATAAAAATTGGTAATATTACATATTTATATATATGGACTTGTATGTATGTTTTAGATGATGATGATGATAGCGTTAATAATACTATTAATATTTGAGAATGACAACATTTGTTTATTGTTAATTATATATGGAAAATGCAAGAAAATAGGAAAAACAAATTAAATCATATAAAGTACGGTTAAAATTATAGGAGATATGATATAAATTAAATCATATAAAACACTGCAAAATTACATTCTTAAAAACTTTTTAATTGTTTATATGTTTGATTTAATGCTTTCATAAAAAAAAATTATACAATGGTACAAACTATTGTAAAAGAATAAAGTAAGAAGAAATTAAGAATAGTGAAGTCACAAATGTCAACGACCGGAGATGACAATAGCAACAACTAGAACATCAACAACTTATTTATTATCCATTTAAATTATTTATACGTTTGATAAAAATAATGTTTGGTTATATGGAAGATCGGTTTTATATAAAAGTTGGAACATATTTTATGGTAACCTTTAGGCAAAGCCTTTGTTACAAGTTTATTATTGTTGTGGCAAAAACATTTAATTTTTTAGTTACATATTAATCTCATCCATAGTGAAAAATATAAACCGTTAGCTACGTAAGCACAAAGTTACATGGCTAATGTTTAGCGACGCCACTTCTAGCTACGACAAGCTACAAAAAATTACATTTGTAACTAAACAATTTAGCTACACAAATTCATACTTTTAAATACCCTGAACGCCATAGCTAGAAATGCATAATGTTTTAGTGTTATTTCAAAAAAAAAAAAAAACGATTAAAGTTTAGTTGAATAAAAGTCTTCTGTAAAATAAGACATAATAAAACATATGCGCACGCAAGTTTGATTTCTTATAAAAATATAAGATACAAAATACTTTACATAATTTTTTTTTCTTTATTATACATATAACAAAAAAAAAAGCTTGTTAACAGTGGCCCGTGACTCCCTTGCTCGGGACTCTCCACCCGATCATGCTTTACCTATTACCTGCAAAAAGGTTAAAGATAATGGAGTGAGCATTAGTTTCTCAGTAAGTAAATCATATCCTACTACTTCTCTCCGTTAAGTAATAATTCTCCTTTTCTTTTCTCATTTCTTTCTTTTAAACTTTACTGGTTCTTTCTCTTATTCTTTTCTTACTTCTTTCCTTTCTCTTATATACTATTGTTCTAAAATACTATTAAATAATTTCTGCTAATTCTCAATGCTTTCTTATGAACTTTACTATTTCATAGTACTCAAGAACATAAGTACTAGTGAGTATAATTATACTTTACTATACGTAAAATTATTTTCTATTTCTATTTTCTCTTCTCACTACTGTTTTCCTTTTAACTCCACTATTTCTCGGCTTGCACAACTTTCTCAACACATACTCAACATATAAATCATAAGCATACAAGTAAACATATCTCTTTCTAGTATTGTATGCAATATGATATATGTTTTTCTAATAATGCACATAAATAAAAATTAAACCTTTCTATTGTTCTTATTCTTTTCTATTCTTTTATCTCTTTTCTCATTCTTTCTTTTCTTTTCTAATTCTTTTTCTTTGTTCTCCCTTCTTTGTTTTCTTTTATTATTCTTATGTTTATTCTTATTATTTCTTTCCTTTCTTTATTACTCTCTTTCTTTCTTGCTTTCCTTTCTCTTACACATTTCTCAACACGCATACAATATATATATATATATTTATTTATTTATATAAATAATTAAGTATATGTATATGTATGCAACTGACTATCAATGCATGATATGAAAATCTACCCATGCACATAATAATTTACATGAGCAAGGAAATAGAAATAGAAATTTATTTTCCTTCTTTTATTCTTTCTACCTAATTCTTTCTTTCTTGTTCTTTCTTTCTCACTCTTTCTTTCTTATTCTCTTGTAGATCGGACTAGGTCGATGTACGGATTCGGAACCTTTGGCCATGTGAGCAACGTACAACTCTCATCCACATGCACCTCTAACGAACTGTACGATTTTTAATTATTTATCTAGTGTCATGGCCATGCATGTGGGCTCTAGGTCATCATTCAACTAACGCAACGACACTCACAAGTTTCCCGTCGTAACAACATTTTCTAAACATTCTTAATAATATGTGTAAAGTATAAGAATGTTATAATTTCTTTATCTATTTCGCTCATGTATTAATGCACATGAAATATGCATTTTGTTTTCTTTTCTCTTTTCTTTATTCTTATTAAGAATTCAATTCTATAAAGGTTAGGTTTTACATGTATAATGAGTATGATATGCAATGTACATGCATGACCAAACCATTTCTCTATTCTTTCTTTCTATTCCCAACCATATAAATATGGCAATTTAACATGACATATCACTAATTCTATTTACACTCCATTATTCTTATACCAAAAATAAATGCCATATTTTAACTTTATATACTACAACACTTTAATGATACCTTTCTAAGCCATAAATAACACTTATAAATTATGGCAAAGCATGCATATAAATGGATACTACATAACCCATGGTAACCCCAAAATGCATGCAAATCATATACTTATCTTTCTCATCTATTCTTCATGCATAGTATGTGGTGCTTATGCCAATTCAAGTCATTTCTCATCAATATGTATCAATTACACTCAACATATATATATTAATGCATAAATATGCTTCTTTGCCAATATCATTCTTTCTCAAATTTTCTCATCAATTCTTAACCAATGGTATAAACACATCACCTAAGCAACATTCAATCACTTCTCATCAACCAAAAATTAACTATTACATAATGGCCCAACCTTACTACTTTTGGCCGATTTTCAACACTTCATCAACATCAAATTTTCTCATCATCTCATCACCATGTTCATGCATATACCATCATATAATCAATCAAAGGTCAATAAGGGTCATAATAAGGCTTGGCCAAATTTACCCCTTCATGTACTCATGGCAATCCTCAACTTTTTAGCAAGTAAAATCATATATACATATACTCTACATCAAGTTTAACACATCTAAATCATTCTCAATAATTAAACCATCAATATACAACACTTCCTCATAATACAACTCAATATAAAACTTAACAATTTCAAGTCCTTTAAGACATCACTTGTAAGTATGATTATTACTTACCTTGATCCTCCACACTTTAGGTAATCAATCTCCCTTGAATTCTTTTTCTTCTTCTTCAATCTATACACATCATAAAACATGAGAAATCATGCATTAAAACATGTAAAAATACCACAAAACCCTAAATTCTTACCTTATGAATACTATAGAATAAAAATTCTAGTGAATTCCCTTGACTCTCTTTTGATTTCCCTTTGATCTAATGGAGAATTTTGAGAGAAAAATGGATGGGAGAGAGTCTGTTATGAGAGGAGGAAAAAAGTGAGAAAATTCTTGTAATATCTCTTATATAAAGATATTTATAAACTTAGTTTCCAATTATGCCCTTACACTTGGTGAAAATTACAACTTTGCCACTTGTGCTTTTACATAAATGCACTCATTTCCAATACATTCTTCACCTTAAATACTTTCATTTCATTCCCCATTTTTTCTTCTAATTCCTTGTGAAAAGACCATTTTACTCCTAGTGAAAATTTAATAAGAATTTCTATAATTGTTTTTAAGGCAATTCCAAAGGAATATTACTAAGGGTATGAGAATGAAATATATAATTTTACGTACCTTTTACGGGCATTGAATTGGTCATTACATCTTCTAATAAAACCCCTAATCTTTTCTTTGAGATGGCCTGTGTGCAATGGCAGTTCCTTGGCATGTTCCTCTGTATTTGTTTGCTTGTGTTTTTTGGATAAGGCATTGAAAATTTTAGTGATAGTTCCATGCAATTAGACTCAAAGATCTTAGATTGACATTCCTCACGTGTGCTTGTGATTTTTAGCTTGATCAGTACATGATGCATTGGATAAAGTGATTGTGATCAGGACCTATGTTTTAATACTTTTGAGAAATCATATGATTGGTTGCTAAGCTATGATCCTGAAAGCTAAGGGTGATTAAAGTGGCAACATAGGTTGAAGCATAGTGTTTCCATGATTTCTCTTCATGTGTCTTTAATATTTGTCTGTTTAGTTTAGTTTTCCTTGCTTGAGGACAAGCAAAGTTCTAAGTTTGGGGGTATGATAACTCTTGTAAATAGGGTTATCATGGTCCTAATTTGGAGCCTTTGGAATTGTTCTATGTCTATTTTAGTTATTTTACTTAAGTTTAGTTTAACATTTTACAACATTGTCAATTTAGAGTTTGATTGTGTTTAAAGATGAAAATGCGTATTATTCTGCTCTATTTTGGCATTACTTAGGTTTAATTTCCTTAATTGTTTTTTTTTTCTACAGTTCAGAATCAATTAGCTTGTCTTAGGAATTAAAATGCATAACTTGAAGATTTGTACTATTGGCTATGTGGCAAAGAGTGCTTCCGCATAAAGTGACAGGTCAACATAACAAAAAAGGTGATCTTCTACGCATGTGGTCCTACTTTTGTGCTGAGCTGTCCCAAAAAGGACAATCACTTTTTTTGTGCAATAGTGGGAGAATGTACGAAAACATGGCTATGAGGATTGATTTATCATAGTATTTGGCCATATGTCACAAGAAGCCCTACATTCTCTCATATTTAAGTAAAATGGAAAGAGTAAAGAGCAAGTCTTCTTCCTCAGAGTGAGAGACAGCTACAGAGAGTATTATCCATAGGAGAAAGAGCAGAGAATCATCAAGAAATAAATAAAGAGCCACTGACGGGGAAGAGAGAGATCCTTCCAAGAGATATTTCTTTACTTCTTTCTTGTATTTTGTGTTTCTTTATCCAATGAACTTCCTGGTTGTAATTTCTACTATGTTTTACTTTCATTTCAGTATGAACTAACTTTCTTCAAGTTGGATTTGAGTATTTGAACTCACATTGTAATGTTTATTTTTATCATTAATATAGTCTATGATGTTGATATTTTACTTTAATCAAATGTGTGCTAAGTGTTGCAATGTTGAGTTGGTTGTTCAATATCTGCTATCTACTTGTTAATGGATGCTGAGAGGGTCTGTTGATAATGGAAATCATTTGATTAATACAAGTCTTAGGGTCATATGAGAATATGAGGAGAATACATAGACATATAAGTGCTTCCTTGTAAGTACGATTGCTAACAAACCGAGCCTTAATCTGTTTCTTGAGTCCAGATGTATATAGATGTATGTTAAATTTAAGCTTAGGAAACAAGCTTGTAGAATGTTCGAGTGAACAGTACAAGATTCTAGGTGTTTGGATCGAGTGAGATGTCATGCTGAATTAGGCTATAGCATTTGTCACAACATTACAATAGGAGGGATTTTTCTCAAATTTGACTTGTCGTTATCTGATTACTGATATATCTGCCGTCTTTACTCTGTTTATTTAGAATTCACACTTAGGTTTACTTTAGTTGATTAGCTATTTCATTATTGTTTATTTTAGTTCAACATTATATTGTTACATCATTGCTACTATTTCTAGAGCATAGATCTGAGACTAACTAGTTCACAATCTTCGTGGGAATGATACTCGATTCTTAGGAATCTAAATTACTTGTTGACCACGTATACGTGCGTGAGTGTTGTTTATTTACATTTACATCATCACCACAACTACAAACATGCATGTCAATTGAAAAAGCCAACCACTTTTAAGTGTATTGAATTTTTCAGGACCAATGCATTTCCAAAATTAGCCTAATGAAACCATCAATTTTAACACAAATAATAACCACCTTTGGGCAGGAAATAATATGCATTAAAACTAATGCACGTATCATTTTCCAAATGAATAATTTCGCAAGTTTCAATAGATGCACTGCTTTGGCGAATGAACATTCTGACAACTCAAAAAATCATTCTCATGATATTGAGTAATAATGCCATAAATGTAATGCTCTTTCTTACTAAATAAATATATGGAAAATAAAGCCAATATATATATATATATATATATAATAAAATGTATATGTATAAAATATGCTCATGATATAAAACGCGCGTGCGACTTGCTTTTACAAAAGTATAAATACATAAAATATTTATACCAATTTTTTTCAACTTTATACATATAACAAAATAATAAGCGTGTCAACAGTGGCCCGTGACTCCTTCGCTCGTCGAATTTTCGTCTGGTTGCGCTTTACCTATTACCTAGAAAAGTGTTAAAAATAATAGAGTGAGCACTAATTGCTTAGTAAGTAAATCACACTAAACTGTTAATACATCTTCGTTAAGAAAATACACTTCAAACTTCCTTCTCTTTTCTAATTTCTTTTCTTTTCTTCTCTTTCTTCCACTTTCTAATTTCCTTTTTCTTTTCTTTTTCGATTCTTCTCTTCATCAACTTTCTAACTTCCTTTTCTTCATCAACTTTCTAACTATTTCTCATCATACATAAATGACATTACCATTGAAATATTTGGTTATGTATATAATTCTACATATGTATGTTGAATAATGCTTATGATATAGAACTTTATTCTTCTTTATAAATAATAGTAATTATAATAATTATTTTTCTTATTCTTTCTTTCTTACCTTATTCGTATTCTTTCTTTTCTTTTTCTTAATCTAGTTCTTTCTTTATTCTTTCTTTTCTTTCTTTTCTTGTTCTCTCTTTTCTTATTCTTTTCTTGTTCTTTATTTTCTTATTCTTATTCTACTATGCCGATTGGACTGGTTAAGGCATGGATTTGGAACCTTGGCCATGTGAGTTTCTTCTTAATTCTTTCTTTGTACGGTCCTCATCTACATGCACTCTTAGCGGACTGTACAATTTTCTTTTCTTTCTTCTTATGCCACTTACTTAAGGCGACGTGCATGTAGGTAATTTCTTATTCTTAGTCGCCATGACCTCATATAGCGACACTCACAGGTTCCCCATCGCAACAACATTCTTTTTCTTTCTTTATGTATTTCTTAAGTTATCAAAATATTTCAAACATATTTCTCTGATAACTTCAAGTGTCTTACTCATGCATGACTTAATGACCATGCAATTATAACTTTCTTTTCTTTATTTGCTTTTTTTTTCTTTTCTTATTATTCTTCTTAATATATATATGTGTGTGTGTGTGTGTGTGTGTGTGTGTGTGTATAATATATATATATATATAAGGTTTAAATGCATGAATGCATGAAAAGAAATTCTTATGCATACACAACTTTATTACTAATATCAAAGAGTGCAATTTCTTCATCCATATATCATTTAGCCATTTATTTCACTTAGTAGCTAAAACATATGCCCATTCCAAAACATTTCTCAACAATTTGTATCAAACAAACTTAAACTACTTAATTAAGTATTACCACTTTTCTTCTTTAACATCTTTCTTTTCTAAACTTTCTTATAAATTCTATTTTCTTTAATGGCATAAATACACTCCAACACT
>WYDK02048952.1:0-14286 GCA_009867345.2 Toxicodendron radicans | reverse complement strand
TTTTCTCAATTCAAAAAGTTGGGATTTTTGCAGTTCACCAGTCCATTCAGTTACTGGAAGACCAAAAAACACCTCTATGTTCTGGTACAATTGGTTGTTCAGAAGGCAAGTCCAAATGGATACACTATCAAGGACCAAATTTATTTGTTGATTAAAAAAATACATGCTAACTGAAAATACCTGCTTTTCACACTCCAGTTTCATTGAATCATATATGGCAAGCTGGGTCTCATTTACAGCGAGGAAGTGTATCTGATCATGATGAAATTGAACTTGGGTATCTGACATTGCTGCAGGAGTCCTTCCAGATGGAATATGCAATGAAGTGCTTTTCTGCCTCTCCCACCTATCACAGCTCCATATGATGATCTAGGAAAAGAAGGAACAAATTAATGGATTATGCGCGACAAATATCCATAAAGAACTATGATTGCTTGAAAATGAATTATGTAAGATTTAGATTTTGTTACTTGTGTTTATCTTGTACTTCAATCAAAAGAAAAATGACGATAACATGTAGAAGAGTTGAATTGAGAGGCAACATATATAAACCTCGTAGAATTGCATGTTTCTAATATGCATGCTATAGAAGTTAGAAGTTAGGACACTAACTTGAGCATCGGCTCCTGAAGAAACAAGTATATTCAGCACATGGGAGAAGGCAAGGCCAGTGATTCTTTTAGAGTGACCTTTAAGCTTGTTCTTGGCCTACAACAAGAAAGAAAACAGCCAATTTGCTAGATTTATCTCTAATAAGTATCACCACAATCAGTGCTCTAGAATATAGCATACCTCATCTATACGAACGTTATATATGTGTATAGTGGAATTGTCCATGCCAACAGCAATTATATTGTTATCTTGAGGGTGGAAAGCAAGATATGTTGATGCAGGTGGTGGATCCATGAAAGTTGTCATAGTCTGTAAGTACCCAACAGTTATCAATAAGTCAATCACAATGAAGCAGATGTGTGACATTAAACTGAAATCTAAACTTGTTTCTCTACATGAAAAATAAAAAATAAAAAAGAGGAATATCTCTAAGTTGTAATGTTGTAAAGGTCTTTTTTCATAGCAAAAACTGAAAGAAAGTTTCTTTGAAAACAGCTTATTAGACCAGTTCTTGATCAATTTTGGAATTTCCTTCCTTATTATAGCCCAAGAGCCAACTTGCTAAATAAGAGTAGTTTGTCTCTTCCCACCAAAATCCTTTTTGACAAAAGAAAAGACTTTCATGATAATCTATGAGAAAGGATTGCAAATAAACCCGTGTTTAAGAACTTTTAAATCTGTTCCAAAGCTTACCTTAAATGTCATCATGTTGAACAAGGAAATTTTCCCTCCAGATGCTGACATAACATAGGAATCATTCTTGGACAAAGCAAAGCAGGGCACAGCATCTTCAGGTTTAGCACCAGCTAAATCATTGGTCATTAATATGCCTGATGCTGGTTGCATTAGTTGAGGGGCAACTTTGCTAGTTGCCTACATGAAAGTATGAAACTTTGTATTAGTAATCATCAATTCAAAATTTAACAGGGGAACAAATTGAGGTGAAATGGGAAGATTTTAATAATCTCTATGGGCTTTAAAAAAGAAATGGATTAAAGCCAAGGGAGGAAACTCATACCTTCCCACTTAAATTAACCTCACTTCGAGGCCACTTCCAATATAGGTGAATGGCATTTAATGCTAATGCTAAAATGCCATTACCCGAATTAGTGTAGATCAACCTTGAGATCTGCAATAGTCACAGGAGAAGCCATTGAGAAACCTATATCCTTTCAAGCAATAAGCACTTGGTAGCTTTTTCGGGCAAAACTAAGGCATTAGAACCATAACAGTTGATACACACAGAATCCTGAGCTGAACTACTTAAATAAATGAAATTTGTGGAAGACACCATAAGATATGCAGCAGATATATTGGCAAAACAGTCTGCTTAATCATTCATGCAAAATTCCAATTTCTCATACAATTTATAATTAAGACTTCAATCTTGGTTGTGTTCACTACTCTGGTTTATATAATGTTGTCTAATGAATATAGCTACTATCAAGAAACTTGGTTGGTTTTATGCTTTTCATGGTTTCCACTTACAGGTTTCTTTTGAGTGCTGCATTTATATTCTCAAGTTTCCAACAAGTTACTGAATACTTAGAACAGGAAACAACAATATACAAATATGCTACTGGTTTATTCAAAAGATAACTCTTAAATTGAATTCGGACATCAGTTACAGCAGACTCCTACATTGATTTGACCAGCACCACAAATTTAACTTTGTTCAGAGAAGATGTGACATTCAGATTGTTTTGCTAATGTGTGCCAAACTTTATAATGGATAGTATGATTAACATCAAAATCCTGAAATGCAGGTATATCACGGCTTCGCAGATATTACCCCTGTTGGCAGAAATCTTGTAATGTCCACCAGAATCCAAATTGGAATAAAAGCTTCTGACTTAAACTATACCCGTCAGAAAACACACCTTATCTGTTTTAACACGAGCTGAGAGCCTCAATGTACGCAACTGAGAAGGTTCAATAATCTCTGTGAGCTTCCAATTTTCCACTGGGTTGACTTCTTCATTTAATCTAGGTTTAACATCCTCCATGTTTCTAGAATCACCATTCTAGAAAAGGCACCAAATGTATTAGTAATTGTTGAGCAAAATAATAGGAAGTTCTAACACCAAGATCCATAATGAACTGAAGAAATACATTTCCAAAGAAAGAGATTAAATTGAACATTCAGCGAGAATGTGCACAATGAAGCAAAGACAATGCACATATTTCAAAATCACATTGGATTTTTTAAAAACAAAATTGAATATCTATGTACTACAACCATTGGATTATTCAAAGCACATAAAGAAGATTTAACAGAAATGGTAAAAAAAAAAGCAAACATTATAAGTTACCTTGGTAACAGTCTCAGGTGCTATTCTTGACGCAATCAGAGAATGGCTTTCATAAGTGCGCATCAACATGATACCATCCATTGTTGCTAAGATTTTAATTCTGTTCTCATTTGCAGAAACAGCCAATAAGGTACCCTCCTTGTTGAAGCGAATACGTGGACTTGCCTATTGGAAAAGTAAATGAGCAACTTAAACAATTTTCTTCTCTATAAAATGTAGGATTGGTTTTGCCAGGAAACAAGAAAATTTGGATTAAACTAATAGAAGATACAAAAAAAAAAAAAAAAACAAGCTAACAAAAAAAAAAGTGTTGTCTTCTGTATAGACTCAGAGAGGTTATTCACTATAAAATAAATATTAATTCATTCCATAATAAAACTTACTGGTAAGCCTCCCTCAGCATCAATGATTGTCAAAAGATTAGTGTTATCCATATCCCAAAATTTGATTGAATAGTCATCACCAGCAGCCAGAAACCTGTTCTTGGTAGTATCAAATTGTATGACACCAAAAGAACGCCTATGAAATCCTCTGTACGTTCTTCTCACAGTACCTTCATTTTCATTCCATTCAACAATGTGTGACTCCCCTTCTTTATTGGTTCCACACGAGAAAAGCCTGCATGTATGAATGTATTTATGCACTCTTACTTCTTAGTTCATCAGTAAAATGAATATAATGCAGATATATTATAGTCCAGAGCAGGTCCAGTAGCCCAACCTTTTTCCATCAGCACTATATGCCATAGTTGCACAAGAGTGACGCGGTGCATCGTAATCAACCCTCGGTCCCATCATGTCATACAACCAAGCTTTTATCTTCCCATCCACCGATGTTGAAAAGACAAACTGAAATGTAAAATTATGAGCAAATACTTCAAATAAACTGAGGAGATCAGCCACATGAAGTGATAAACAGGGAATGAACCACCTAAATACAAGTATCAAGCAGAGAGATTACATGAACATTATCCTTGGAATGAGGGCAAACAGAATGTACGGCATCCATATGACCTTCAAATGTGTACAATTTTGTGCCAGTAGCCACATCCCATACCTAAAAACAAAGAAAATGGAGTAAGAAATCACCTTTTCTATTACTAACATTTAACTAGTAACTCATAACCAACCTTGATGGTCCTGTCATCACCACAAGTAATAACAGAAAGTTGCTTAGAGTGGTTGCTGAACGCTAGATCATTTACACTCCCAACATGAGCATCAATCTAGAAATGAAAACGAATAAACGTCAGTAACAAAAGTAACAGACAGTGATATAAAGCAGAGAGAAGAGGAGATAATGCAGAGCCTACCTCCAGATGTTGCCGAACTTCATGTGAACCATAATAAGTGTATAACTGCACTATATGTTTAGAATACGCAACTCCTGTTTAATAAAAATAACATTAATGAAAACATACAATATATAGTTAGATAACACCTGTGACACCATGGACCATTTTAAACGGTTCTGTGGTTTCAAATCTAAACCTTACCAAATAAAGCCCCGTCAGGGCTCCACAATAAACGTTTTACTGAGACACATGGATCTTTAATTAATGCTGCCTGAGTCAGACCAAGGTTAATTTGAAAAATAGTAAAACAAAAGCAATTATCCGACTCCAAAATTTGTCTTGGTTAAAACAAAACATACCTTTAATGACATTGAACTTGCTCCAATATTCCATACCTGAAAGTTTCTTGAAACCACCTTCTCCACAGAACTAACCTCCCACAAACTAATATCCCCCACATGGGTTCCAACTGAAGAAGTCCATTAGAAAACGTAAGTTACTTTATGGCTTAACAGACAAAATGTTCTTGAAATAATCACCATAAAAATTTATTGTGTCAAGAGAAGTTGTATAAACTAACCAAGAAGGAGAGTCTGTTGAATTGGATGGAAGTCCATGCTTGTTGGAACTGACCCCTGAGTTAAAGTCCGTGCAACAGTCTTCTGTAATTCATCAGTTGCTGAACTGTGAGTTTGACCAGGATTTTTTCCTGGCAACATTATCTGCCAACAAAGCAGAACTTTAGCCAGGAAATGAGACTGTGTTTACACACACAGTTAAAATAACTAACCCTATCTGGAACCCCTGAGATCCTTGTTTTAGACATAATATCCAAATCCCCAAGACTCTTTGTCATTGCAGCTATACAGACAATAGAATTGAGGTTGCAAAGTTAGAAATTCCTTGCTTTCCGAAGCTTTAACATTTAGTTTTATGCAAAAATTATAGCATACATTACATCATTACCTGGATGCAGTGGAGTACCAAAACTGGTTCCCCCTCCAGAAACCACAGGATGAGTTATGGTTGAGGAACTAGACATCCATGCAGTCAAGGGAATTTGGACAGCTGCGGATGGCTGATAAAACCAAAATAAATAAATAAATAAATTATATTTAAAAAATCCCAAAGATTTGCCTGTCACAGTCCAGGTGAACTTGTTCACATACCCCATGTGCACCCATTGGAAGAAAACTTTCTGACTTTGCTGCAGGACTTATTAGCTGATTGCTTGCAGTTAGCTGTACATATGGATCATTGGAGTTTCTACAATTGTGATCCACAAAAAGGGTTCTTATATCAGGATTTGGCCTAGGATTTGCGCAAAGTGAATGCTGCCAGTTCAAGCTGTCTCATACATAACCAAAACCAGTCACCTACATGACCAATCATTGAATGCTAGATCTTCGAAAAGAAGAATTGCTAAGTGGAACAAAACTCCAACATAAGATATGCTTGTACACAGAAACATATGCCAGTGCTACTTCATAACAGCCAGTTGAGTAAATAAAAAGTAGATCAAACATACCGTTTATACAATAGACAATTTTTTTCTTAATGTCGTTTTAAGGCTATCATACCTTTGATTGATGAGCATCCGCAACCTTGAACCTTTTATGTTAGGAAAACCCAATTTGTCGCGGAAAAGGGGATTTGCGTCAATAAGCTTCTTGAGCTCAATCAACATAATTGTTCTTGCAGTCTTTGTATCTCTATAGCCAGAGAGTTGATCATTTTCCCTATAGAAATCACGAGATTTATTAAAATGTCAGAAAAGATCATTCTCCAATTCGAACTTAAAATTTAAGAACCTTGCAGTGAGTATAGATACCGAAAATTTTCTAATGTGAGGAGCTGAGTAATCTCCTTGAATAAGTCTTCATTAAAAGAAGCAAAAACTTTCAGATCCTTAACAAGAATATCTACAGCCGTGCCTCGTTCTTTCCTGTTCAATTTAAGCAAGCAAGCAAATAAAATTTATGGAAAAAATATCTACTTAAATAAAACACGAGACTAGTTACATTTTTGGAAATTCACTAGCTGACCACTTACCTGTCCAATGCCTCTAGGTATTTTTGCTTCCGAATTTCAAAATAGATCTTCATCGAATATCTGTTATCATCAACTCTAGTGAACCCAGAGAGGTACTTCTCAACTTCATCCCATTTTCCATTGAGCACCAAGTCTTCAAAGTACTTGACACTAAAGAACAGACCCGATTCTTGCTCAAGCCTGTTCATTTCATCAAGTAAGTTACATATATAAATAAATTTATATATATATATATATATAGTATAAAGAAAAAGGAACACAAGGTAATTATGAGTTGGGTTAAAATTGTACTTGTGAACAGTTTCTTTGAACTTCTCCTCTTCGAGGAACTGCAAGATCAAGAAGACGAGGTCTCTACTAAGCGAAGAAGTCATTTTAGCTCTACGTTCTTATCTCCAGAGCTTCCAAATTAACCACTGACAGTATGGACAAACAAACATATATTTGCGTCTTTGTATAGACAAGGAAGATTAAAAAAGTTTTAAAACAAAAAACAAACCGACAAAAAATTGCATTAATTTCTTTAAAAAAATTTTAAAAAGGAAACTTCTCCATGAAGAAAACAAAATAATTGTCTAATCACTCATGGTTTATATATGAAGATGGGTGGAGCATTCAATGAAGAATCATTTTCACGAAATTTTTTAACACCCAATCAACAGAAACAGAGCTCTAAAAAACAGAGCCGAAATGACTCTGAAAATCAAACGAAAATTTTAGAAATTGAGCCACTGTCAACAGACTTGATGTGAGAACCACTTTACTCTTACAGAGCAACCAAACAAAATTAAGCAGAGTTGAAGAGTCGTGAGCTAAAATTAGCTAAAAAAGGTAAAGAAAATTAGGGTTTTAAAGATGATGAACAGTAAAGTATCTTTAAACACATTAAAACAGAAAACGCTTGAAAGTTAAGACTCTCTGCTTAGAGTAAAGAGAGAAAAAGGAGAAGATGATTAAACATAAGCGAATCTTATGAAAAACCAAAGATGAGAAGTGAAAATTAAAACGAATCATCGAAGTCTTACCAGCAGAAACCGAGAGAAAAAAACCGAGCAGTCACAGGCTCACAGTGCTCTTTCTCAGAAGACGCTGCTTTTGAGTTTTGAGTTCTTAGTGGCCAAGGAAGAGAGAGCGAGCTTTATATTATAGAAACAGGCGGCATTTTCTAAATATAAGTAGGATAGCTTATCATGATAAGTACAATGTTTCGTTATGTGGTCCTTAGCTGAAAGTTACGCTGACAGCTGTCTCTTCTTTGTTCGAAAGAAGACAATGACGGTTATGTTTTGGTGTAAGACCATTCTCATTTTCAAGCGCGTTTATGTCACCCTCCGTAGGAAAGGCGTTTTGTTTGTCCTGGACTTTACAAATGCATCTAACAAATTCGAGAAAAATGATTTTTTTTTATATAATATAATTAATTAATTAAATGAAAACCGTGATTCGAAAAGCCCAAACAAGCTGCTGTTTTGAAAGGCACGTATTATGCACGCAGTCTTAAGAGCGTGAGGGATATTGGGAACACTTTAGCAAGTGCATGCAAGACACTATCTGATGTAACGACAAATAAAAGTCTCAGATGGTCCTGACAACATGATACATAGTGGCTGTGGCCGAACGTCTATAATTCTTCGCTGACAGCAGGTAGCACGTAGCTTTCTCGCCCCCATACTTGGAGCCTACTTTAATTCAATCAATAAATACTAGATTCACCTTTTTTAATTATATCATCATTATCATTTGTACCAATTTTATTTCAATAATTTTAGATGAATATTTAATATGTATTAATGTAAAAATTTACACTAATCAAAATAAACTGGTTGACCTCACAGAATCGAAATAGATGTGTACGTGATTCAGGAATAATCAACAAATGATGAAATAAAATCAAACAATAATAAAGAAGCAAAATATTTTTAAAGTGATTCAGCTTGATTTTAATTGCTTACGTTCACTAGTCTTTTTTACCAAAAAAATTATGATCCCTTTTTTTTTCACAAGTGTTGGGGGTATTTATACAAGTTTTACAAATGGTAAGCCCGCCAAATTCAGGATCATGCTTCAAAGCAGAAGCTATCACGTGATTTGGGGGATTATGCGATCATATCGAATTTGAATTTACTCCGACATTCTTGGGGATAAGACTTATCTTCATGCTGACTATACTTTATAGCGACCTCTAAATATGTTAAGCTCGTCTACTTTGTCGAACTTTACTTGGAGGCGAGCTTTATCTAAGGCGAACAAACATTTTGGTTGACTTTATCAATTCTGCAGGCTGCGTGAAATCTAGCTCTCCCCAAATTTCAAGCTTACGCTTGTCTGCGAACTCATGGTGAAAAACTCCGCACAACATTTACCCCTCAATGATTGGAGGTCGTGTCGAGCTTCAAAAACTTAAGTCCCTGAGTTCGTTATTCCCAGAATTTGAAACGTTATGTATTTGAAAACGCTGAGCTTGCATGTCATTCATTTAAAGCCGCCACTCGTGTCAATTAATTTCTGACGCACATGTCGCCTTTACAGTTGGCCATGCCCGTAATCATCGTGTCATTTGTCAGTGGTTATCATGGAGAAGTTCGACGGTTATGTGCTTTTTCCATAACACGTTACGGTATGTTTCGTCATAAATCTTTACGGCCGAAACTCTTACCGGTTATGGTAGGCATCTAACAATGCTCCATAACCCCTAAGTTACAATGAAGATATTCTCCAATGAACCTATTTTCGATTGTACGTACCATGTAGTAAAATCCCTCCGTTGTCTAATCCCAATCGAGAATGGGTTCATGGTTTGTCAAAACCCTCAGCTCAATCTTTATTCGTTATGTCAATCAGTATAGTGGAATGTGTCATCATGAAACCACCTTTCATATGACATTTAATTATACTATGATCAGAGGTTTACTGTTTCTACTATTTATTGACATACGACTGGGAACTCGAAAACGCACTGTTTCGAGTCAACGGATCTCATCTTGACCATCACTTGTCCTCGCACATAAATAACACATGATCAAATCGGCTTCTCGCACAAGACATGATTAGCCTCGTGGTTATACACCATATGAATCATATGCATCCTATGTCGGATTCAGCAGTGACGTCTCAGGTCAAAGGATTACTCGTACACTAGTACAATCCTACGATTTATCATTGATTACATTCAAAATGTCCATGTGATGCATCATAATTGGTCAAATTCGATTAACAGTTCACTAACTGTTCATCCATGCTAATGTCCTAATGATATAACTGTTATAATCACCCACACTAATATCATCACATGATATTCAATAGAGACATTAAGCATGCCTACTATGCAATGTTATTACCCAATTAACAATGCTTATATAGGGAACGCTTTGATGATCTTAATCTTCTAAAGATTCGTATCATCTGGACATTTCACATGTTAAAGATGTATGTAAAGCAATACATCAAATAATCGAAGCAATAAGGAAACATCTGAAAAGGAATCATTCTTTTATTGATATTTCAAATATTTATTTACAAGACAAAGTGCCCTGAAACCGACAACACAATTGGTTCCTAGGGCATACACTAACACATCTCTCTGTAATTCCTTCCATAATTCTGTTTGTGACCTAATTCCAACGATCAACAACGTCCGGATTGATTCTTCAGATGCATTTGTGACCTTTGTCTGCTCGTTCTAAAACCTCGTTGATACGTGGCCAAAGACCTATCTTTCTCCTAGCGTATATTGCTCAAATTATAGAGCGACATGGCGAACTTCAACCTCGCTTGAAATTGTTAGAGGTACAATGGGGCAAATTGCTGCCAAGAATGAATTGAGCACGCTTCTAACCTCTTACACCGCCTCTTGTCGTTTTTGACTAGTGTCACAGCAAAACAACGACACTTCGCCAAATCGGAGACTTGATGTAATTCTGTCAAATCATTGAATGCATCAAAATGGTTTTTTGGCTCTCCATTACCGTCAAACTTTATCTCTAGTGCTCTGAATCCAAGTCGGAGCTGCGTATAACAGATTTTTTCTGAGAATGGGGAGCTTACAACCGCCTCTGCTTGACTTGCATGTCGTGCTCTGAGATCATCAATCATTTTATGTATTTGATCTATCTCATTCACCACAAGATTCTGTACTCGGGCTCTACTGGCCCTTTGCTTGATCAAATGAGACCGGAGGTCATTTGTCTCTGTGAAATGTGAAGAAATACTTTCTTATTTACTTGAATATTACATTGAATCATACACTGGATTTATAAGATGAACTAACCATTAGTCTAGGAAAGAATATGCACATTCCTAATATGATTGATTCTAATCCCAATATAGAGTGAATACAATTAATGAAAATAATTATGTTCCTAATATACAATTCAACACTCCCCCTCAAGCTGGAGTATATAAGTCATATGCACCAAGCTTGTTACAAATAAAATCAATACGAGATCTTCTGAATGACTTAGTGAATATATCTGCAAGTTGATCATTTGAGCTGACATGACCAGTGGTAATACAACCAAACATGACTTTTTCACAAATGAAATGACAATCAATCTCTATATGTTTAGTCCTCTCATGAAAAACTGGATTGGAGGCAATATGGAAAGTTGTCTGATTGTCACACAGTAACTTTATTTGCAGTACTTCTGTAAATTTCAGTTCTTGAATAAATTGTTTCAACCAAACTAGTTCACACGTAGTTACGACCATGGCACGATATTCGGCTTCTGCACTTGACCTAGCGACAACAGTATGTTTTATTGCTTTTCCATAAGACTAAATTGCCACCAACAAGAATACAGTATCCTGAAGTTGATCGTCTATCAGATAGAGAACCTGCCCAATCTGCATTAGAGTATCCAATAATATGCATCAGAGTATCCAATAATCTGCATATGACATCTGTCTTCATACAATAGTCTTTTATCAAGTGATGACTTGATATACCTTAGGATTCGAGTAACTGCCTCCCAATAAGATTCACATGGAGATTGTATGAATGGGTTGACTACACTAACCGAGAAGGAAATGTCTGGTCTGTTGATAGTAAGATAGTTGAGTTTTCCTACCAACCTCCGATATCTCCCAAGATCTATAAGAGGCTCCACCTGTCCTAGTACAAGTTTGATATTAGGATCCATGGGGGAGTCAATAGGTTTACAATCCAACATTCATGTTTCTTCCAAGATGTCCAAAGCATATTTCCTTTGAGAGATAACTATACCCGACTTAGACTGAGCTACTTCTATGCCAAGAAAGTACCTAAGTAGTCCCAAGTCTTAGGTCTGAAAATGAGTAAAGAGATACATTTTGAGCTGATTAATACCCGTCTGATCATCACCGGTCAAAAAAATGTCATCAACATAAACAACAAGATAGATACACTTCCTTTGTGATGTATGTTTGTAAAAAACATAATGATCAGAGTCACTTCGAGTCATGCCAAATTCTTGAATATCCGTGTTGAATCGACCAAACCAAGCACGTGAAGACTAGTTGAGGCCATAAAGTGATCGTCGAAGTTTACAAACTAAGCCAGACTCCCCCTAAGCAACAAAACCAGGCGGTTGCTCTATATAAATTTATTCCTCGAGTTCACCATGTAGAAAAGCATTTTTAATATATAACTGATAAAGTGGCCAATGACGAATGGCAGCCATCGATGGAAACAATCGGATGGAGGACATCTTTGTAAGAGGAGAAAATGTGCCACCATAATCCAAACCATAGATCTGAGTATAGCCCTTTGCAACTAACCAAGCTTTGAGACGATCAATGATACCATCAGGACCAGTCTTAACTATATAGATCCAACGACAACCAACAGTGGAATGACCGGGGGGTAATGGCACTAAGTCCCAAGTATGGTTATGGTGTAGAGCAGTCATCTCTTTAACCATCGTTTGTCGCCAACCGGGATCAGACAAAGCCTCATGAACAAAATAGGGTACAGACACAGAGGACAAAGTAGATACAAAAGTATAAAAGGGTGAAGACAATCTATGATAGCTGAAGAAATTGTAAATGGGATGAGGGTTGCGAGTGAAGCGTATACCTTTTTGAACTGCAATAGGAAATTGATCAACAGGAGGCAAGACTGCGATAGAGGGGACATCTGGGGTAGGCTATGTGTCAACAGGTGTTAGAGTCTGCAGGCCATCAGTAACAGTGTTTGTACCTGTAAGAGGAACAATGGTACCAACTCCAGAATGAGGAGATTGTGGAGGCGATGGGTCAGGACCAGGAGCAGGAGATGGATCAAGGAAATAAGGTACATGAAGGATTGTGGTAATAGACTCATATTCTGAGGAGGAGGAAGAGAAGAAAGGAGAAGACTCAAAAAACGTAACATCGGCAGATATAAAGTATTTATGTGTGGACGGTGAGTAACCTAGGAAAATACCCTTGGTGGCCCTAGCGGACAATTTATCCTGACCAGGAGAAAACGTTGAACAAAACATATACACTCAAACACACGTAACGGAAGAGGAAATAAAATAGAATGAGGAACCACATTTTGTAAGACAGAGGAAGGTATTCTATTAATTAAATAACATGAAGTGAGAACAGCATCAGCCCAAAAACTAGACGGAACTTGATTGTGTAATAGTAATGTCCGAGCGGTTTCAATAAGGTGTCTATTTTTACGTTCAACAACCCCATTTTGCTAGGGGGTGTAAACACAAGAAGTTTGATGGAAGATTCCCTGAGAAGACATGAATTTAGTAAATTGGGCTGAAACGCACTCACAAGCGTTATCACTATGCAATATACGAATGACAGTGTTAAATTGGGTTTTAACTTCAGCACAAAAAGATTCAGAAATGGAAAACAATTCGGAACGATGTTTCATTAGAAATATCCATGTGCATCAGGAATAATCGTCAATAAAAGTAACAAAATATTGGAAACCCAAATTGGACACAACTCGACACGAACCGTATACATCATAATGAACTACGTCAAAGGGGGACGCAACTCGTTTATTGACACGTCGGAGAAAGGAACTTCGAGAGTGTTTCCCAAGTTGACACGACTCACAATGAAAAGACAGTAAATTAGAAAGACCTGTAACCATCTTTTGAAGCTTGTTGACACTGGGACGTCCTAGACAGTTATGATGAAGGGTTGAAGATGCAAACACGTTGCAACTGATGGAAGACATGTAATAGAGGCCCTGTGACTCACGTCCTGCGCCAATCATCCGTCCCCTGTGGCGGTCTTGTATAACAAATGAGTTAGCATAAAATGTAATAGAACAATTTAAGGATTGAGCCAGTATACTGACGAACATAAGATTAAACAGACAATAGAAAATAAAAATGACAGAGTCTAAAGGTAAAGTGGGTAAAGAAGTGGTCTTTCCCACAGCTTGGACAACACACTAAGACCCATCAGCTAAAGTAACAGGAGGCATGGATGTAGGACTAGTAAAGTGAGAGAGCAGACGAGGGTTACCAGAAATGTGGTCTATAGCTCCAGAGTCAAGGACCAAAGGTCCCGAAGAAGAAGACTAAGAGAGGCCTGCAACTGAATTACTCAATTGAACAACAGAAGCAATGGTTAAGGAAGACTGTTTATTGGCTTGATACTTGAGATACTCCTCGTAGTCAGTGCTTGTAAGAGTCAATGATGGTGGATTGTGTCCGACTGATGACTCTGAGAAATCTGAATGAGCCATATTAGCAGTACGAGGAAGACGTTCATGTAGCTTATAACATTTCTCCTTGACATGACCCCACCAATGACAATAACTGCATTTGGGTCGACTGCCCCGACCACCATGGTCACCGTGCTCCCCTCTAACAATAGAATGAGAGACCAATGCAGAGGAATCAATACTTGAAGGGCTAGAAATGATACCAGGAGAAGAAACCCGAAGTAGACGAGCAAACACATCATTGAGAGTCGGAATTGTAGCACTGGCCAAAATTTGGTGGCGTACAGATGTAAGATCGGGACTCAAACTGGCTAAAGCAAGGACCATGAAGAACTTGTCTCTTTGATTCAGTTCTTCGG
>WYDK02048941.1:0-14287 GCA_009867345.2 Toxicodendron radicans | reverse complement strand
ACACACACACACACACACACACACACACACACACACACACACACACACACACACACACACACACACACACATACACATACACATACACACACACACACATATAGACACATACACACACATAAACACACACACACACACACACACACACACACACACATACACACACACACACACACACACACACATACATATATATGGAGAATTCAACTTTTTTTTTTGTATTGTAATTTTTGTTTGACTTAATTAATATTGGTTGTTGTTGTTAATGCAGATTTTGTACTTTGTTGTCGTGGACCCCTTTTCCTTACAGTATATTTGAAATCGCATTACTATTGCTCATTAGGTAGGTTGGAATTTGGAATTTTATTTTATTTTGAATATTTATTGTTGTCGCATAAATGAAATATTGGGTTGTGTTGAGATGAAAATTCAATCGTTAGGAGGGTTGGTTTGTTTTTTACTATTGAAGTGTTGATAACTTTTTATATTATGTTGAGATTGAAATCCAACTACTTGGAGGATTGATTTGTTTGTGATAGTAGAAGTACTCGAAAATGAGAAGGGGGTGGCTTGTTGTGTATTTTGGTTACAACCTTAACTTTAATAATCTTTTCTTCTTAGATCACTAAGTAGGGAATAGATGATTGGTTGATTAAAATGAGTTTATTATCCAGTTAGGGAGGTATGTGTCATCCAGAGCACCACTTTTTTTTCTTAATGATATACAAATTCTAAAATGGCATAATTCATTGGGGAGAGAGCATTGAAATGATTATAGAGAAATTAAATTCTAAAGGATGCGGAGTTCGTAAAAACTATGAAACTTTCAGTCGTGTTGCTATATGTTGTCTTGGTCGAGTCCTTTCGTATTCTTGTTGGGTAAGTTCTAACATTCAAAGAATTCAAAACAAGTTGACTGAGTCAGTTAAGTTCTTTTGAATTCTTAGGATTTAGAACTTATCCAGTGAGCAGCCGGAAGGATTCAACCAAGACAACAGATAGCAACACGATTGACAGTTTCATAGTTTTCAGGAACTCTGCATCCTTTAGAATTTAAGTTCTCTATAATCATTTCAATGCTCTTTCCTCACTGTATTATGCAATTTTAGAATTTATCTATCATTCAGAAAAAAAAGTGGTGCTCTGGATGACACATACCTCCCTAACTGGATAATAAACTCATTTTAATCAACCAATCATCTCTTGTAACATAATGATGTGTTTGTGTATATACATCACAAACAAACACACACACACACACACACATTCCGGATACTTTAGGGTAGGAATGCACTTAAACCCTCCCTAAATTATGTGGGGTGGTGAAGAACCATGTGTTGTGTGACATCCATAGAACCCATACTTCTTCACTACCCTTCATAATTTTGGGTTATATTCATGATAGTTCTGTTGAAGAGGGGTTTTGAAAATTTGTTCGAAACAAATACCTTTTCATGCATAACGGCATCATGAAATCAAACTGCTTGGAGGGTTAGTTTGTTTAGGGAATAGGTAGTTGGTAATCAAATTGCTAAACCTATAATCCCTTAATTTTTTTCAACACATATTCAATGAGACCGAATCGGGAATGGATGTATAATAGGCTTACAAAAGGACATAGTTCTATGCATCCTGAATTTTTGAATGGTATTGAAGGGTTTTCGTGGAGTTTGCATACGGGCACCCGAATTTGATGGATTGTGACAAAATAAGGTGTCTTTGTTGTAAGTGTAAAAATAGAAGATTTACTGATGTTTATGATGTTAAGTTGCATCTCATGAGGAATGAGTTTGTGAAGGACTACTATCAATGGGTTTGTCATAGGGAACCGTTTGTTAGTGACAGCTACAGTGATTCACAAGCGAACACTGATGTCCCTGTGGACGAAGGTCCCTCTAATCCATACCGTCACATGGTCATTAATGCGATTGGTCCTAGTTTTGTCCCAAACTACGGTGCTAATGACGAAGAGACACCAGAGCCATCAACTGAGAGATTGTATAAGATGTTTCACAAAGCTGAGGAACCATTGTGGCCTAGGTGTGAAAGTCACACATAGTTGTCGGCGGTTGCAAGGTTATTGAATATTAAGTCTGAGAAAAATATGTTTGAGGTGTGTTTTGATTCATGGCACAATTTTTTTAAGAAGCATTATCAGACGAAGAAAACATGAAGGACAATTTTTACGAAACGAATAAGTTTGTGGCATGGCTTGGACTTCCATGTGAAAAAAATCATTGTTGTATAAATGGATGCATGTTGTACTAGGGTGAGGATATTGATAGAAGTAATTGCAAGTTTTGTGATGTCCGTCGATACAAAAGTAGGCATAAGAAAAGGGTTTCATATAATAAGATGTACTACTTTCCCTTAACACCAAGGCTACAAAGATTGTATGCATCAGAAGTCATAACTAAGCAAGAAGCCATAACTAAGCATATGCGGTGGCATAAAGAGCACACGCAAACAGACGGTGTGATGTGTCATCCTTCTGATTGTTTGGCGTGGAAACATTTTGATAGCACACATCCACAGTTTGCAAGTGAGTCTAGAAATATCAGGTTAAGTTTGTGCACGGATGGGTTTCAACCTTTTGGAATGTCGAGTAAGCTGTATTCTTTATGGCGTGTTATTGTGACACCCTATAATTTGCCACCGGGGATGTGTATGAAAGATTCATATATGTTTCTGATTGTTATTGTTCCTGGACAGAGAAATCCAAAACAAAAATTGGATGTGTACTTGCAACCGTTGATAGTTGAATTGAAATACCTTTAGCATGTTGGTGTGGCCACGTATGATGTGTTCGTTCAAAGGAATTTCCAAATGAAAGTCGCCTTAATATGGACTATTTCTGACTTCCCCGCATATGCAATGTTTTCAGGGTGGAGTACATCGGGGAAGAGAGTTTGCCCATATTGTATGGATAATTCAAAGGCTTTTAGTCTTCGTCACGGCGGTAAGGTATATTGGTTTGATTGTCATCGTCAATTTCTTGCAATGAATCATCCTTTTAGGTGGAACAAAACTGATTTTATTAATAACAAGGTGGAAATGTCAACACCTCCAGCCATCCTAACTGGGGAACACATGTTGGAAAAACTGGATGTTTGGGGTTTGATGAAAGTAACTGAACTGGGCACCGAACAGTACAATGCCCAAATTTGGAAGTCATATGGTTGGAAAAAGAGAAGCATATTTTGGGAATTACCATATTGGAAATCTAATCTCATTCGTCATAATCTGGATGTGATGCACATAGAGAAAAATGTTTTTGAAAATGTGTTTGATATCGTCATGAATATTGAAGGCAGAACTAAAGAGTTGTAGTGAAATAAAGTGTAATGTTGAATTATTGGGTTCATGATTTGATACAATATTTATTTAGGAAGGATTGTAACAATTATATATGGGCAACCTTTTGATTGTAATGTGTATATATATGTTAAAATATTATACATTCAATTTTGTTTAATAGCATAAGATTAATTTACATGCCCAAATTTCTAAATGTATAATATGTATTGTCCGGTTATGTTGACTGTGTGAGTTTTAATTCTACATTGAATTATGTCTAAATAGTCCACATATTTATATGGGTTTATGAAAAACTTAATATGTTTGATTTCAATGTATGCAGGTATGGCTAGGGGTACTGGTAGAGATGAATCCGCTGAGGGGACTTCATTCCGTGGTGGTAGGTCCGGTGGTTGAACTGCTAGAGGTAGATCTGGAGCCCGTGGTGGCGTGACTCGTACTACACTGATGACCATATGTAATTATTTCAGGATGCATCCATCTAATGGCATATCGCATACTATCACTGTTATTTTCAAGGAGAAGATGGACGATGACGGCTATATTTGGAAAGATAGTTCACAGCCTACTTTAGATTTATTTTTAAGAGTTTAGGGTAAGTTGACCAAAAACATTTCCACGTATTAGTTTTGTCAACTTCATTTACAAATAAAAAAAATTGATAATATTTATTGTTTTGTAGAAACATTATCGATGGGATGCAATGAACGAGGTTGTTGTCAAGACAGCTTGGAAGAAACAGGTCTCGACCCAATATAAAGACCTCCTAAATAACATCAGCAAAAACAATATCAAGTCTTTTTATGTGACCGAGCAGCAATGGGAACGATATACCATAAGGTGGGTCACACCAGAGTTTCAGAGGATCAGTCAACAAAATTCCAGTAATCGAGTGAGTCCCTCTGAAACTTTGTTACATACGTGAGGCTCTCGGTCCCAAGCTGAGCATGTAGAGGCTCTTGTAAGTTTGAATTCAACTTTTATTTACATTATATATGCTTTGTGTTCATATATTTATGAATACCCTTAACTAATGAGCTCTTTTGTTGCGTACAGGAGAAGGTATTGGGTCGTCGACTAAGCCCAATGGAGGTCTTTATGCGTACACACACATGTAAGGGTGATGGGTTAAATTTTGTGGATACGAAGTCAAGAGAAACAAGTGTAATTTGTTACATCATTTTAAAAATATTAATAACATTGCTTATGCATATAATTTTCATGTTTCTAACCTGTGTTTACATTTATTTGTTATTGTAGGAGAGGTGGAATAACATGTTGTAGGAGAAGATGTCCCAGGTCGCGTCTGCCTCTGGAGGCCTGCAAAAATAGATCAAGCAGCCTTATATTTAAAGGTTTTCGATGGGGAGAAAAAGCAGAGGGTCTACGGACTTGGCACTCAGGCATCTGTGTACTACAGCAGGGCCAGTTCTGCAGCAGTATGGTGTTTAGAGCCCAGTACCACTTTTACTCAGACTTCAGCGCCAGAGGTGGCCCATTTACAGGCTGAGATAGATGAGCATGATGCATGCCTACAGAGTTTACATGCACAACTTGACTCACAGCACGATACATTCACACAGGTGGAGGTGTAAAGGAAATAGTTTGAGGATTACGTCCAGAGCATGTTTGTCAGCATGGGTATGCCTCCTCTTCCACCTCGTTTTCCACCTGATCAAGACGACATCACCCCCTCCACATGACTACTCTTCTGTACTTTATTATTATTTTTTACTCATTATTTACTATTATTGAGATTTTTTGTTATTAAACTTTCGTGTATATACACTTTTTTCCACTCAATTTTTTGATTTTTCCCCTAAATAAATATACAATTATAACAAAAAATAATCACAAAAATTTAAAAATTAAATAACCAAAAAAAATTATTATTATTATTAAATTAACGACAGAATATTAAGTCGTTAAAATTACCAGATTAACCACAGATTTAAGACAGCATGTTAACAACATTAACTAGAGACGTAATAACGACGGTTTTCCAACGCACATGTGGCAAATTTCACTTCCATATAGCAACGGATTAGCAATCGCTTTTACGACGCTGTTTTAACCACGGACATGTATGTTGTTAATTTGCGATCACTAATTTTGTCAGTAAGCCATTGTTATTTAATGACAATTTAACGACGGCATATCTGTCTCCAACAAGTCATACTAAGCACATTTCTTTCCACGTTTTAGCGACGATTAATGTTGAAATTAACGACGAAAATTTTCGTCACTAATTAACGACGAATTTGCATTTTAACGATCGATATTTTCCCTTTCCAATTCGTCGGTAAATTGGTTTACCAATAGAAATTTTTGTCTGTAAATAGTAATTTTCTTGTAGTGACTCCATAAATGTCTTTAAAATGCATCCAATAACAAAACTTATTATAAGGCTCGGATTGGTGCATCTGTGTGTTTTGATGGAAAATGGAAAATGCGTTCAATTGCCTTTGATCATAACTATGAACTGAGTAGTCCTAGGAAAACTAGATATTTTAAAAGCAATTGAATAATACAACTGTTCGTGTAAAGAAACCTTGAAGTGAATGATAGGGTAGGAATTAGACCAAATAAAAATTTCCAATCCTTGTTAGTTGAAGCTAATGGTGCTGAAAATTTGTCTTTCTGACAGAAAGATTGTAGGAACTACATTGAAAAAGTTAGGAGGCTATGACTTGGTGTTGCAGATGCTTCTGCGATCCAAAAATATTTTTAGAAAATGAAAAATGACAATTCAAATTCTTCAACATCATGGATTTAGATGAAAATGGTCGATTAAAGAATGTTTTATGGGTGGAAGCAAGAAATAGGGTCGCATTTAAAGAATTTGGTGACGTTGTGACATTCGACACGACATATTTGACTAAGAAGTATGATTTGTCGTTTGCTTCTTTTGTTAGTGTTGATCATCATGACCACTCAATATTGTTAGGTTGTGGGTTAGTCTCCAACGAGGGCACGGAGACATTTGTATGGCTTTTTCAATCTTGGCTTGCATGTATGTTGAATTGTGCTCCTAAGGCATTAATCACTGATCAAGATAGGCAATGCAAAATGCAATCAAGATTGTGTTTCCTACTACACAATATAGATGATGTTTGTGGCATATAATAAAGAAATTGTTTGAAAAGTTAAGAGCTTATAGCCAATATGAATATATTAATTTTTTTTTGCAAAATGCTATGTATGATTCATTGACATGTGAGGAGTTTGAAGAAAGCTAGAATGGGTTCATTGATAAATACAACCCTTACAACAATGATTGGTTACTTGGATTGTTTATTGAAAGACGATGTTGGGTGCCGGCTTTTGTAAAAGATATTTTCTGGGCAGGTATGTCTACAACTCAATGCAGTGAAGGTATGCATGCATTATTTGATTGATATGTTAATTCAAAAACCACTTTAAAACAGTTTGTGGAACAATACGAGAATGCATTGCGTGATAAAGTGGAAAAAGAAAAGGAGGCTGATTTTAAATCTGTCAAATCATGGATCCCTTGCATAACCATTTATGCTATTGAGAAACAATTTTAAGATGCATATACTACTGCGAAATTCAAAGAGTTTCAACAAGAGCTAGCTGTTAAGATCTATTGTGATTTATCTTCTTTCAAAGAGATTGATTCGTATATGAAAGTTATAATTGAAGAAGATGCTTTGGTTGGAGAGACTCAACGTTGTGTTTCTTTTGCAGTTTGCTTTGATGAAGCAACTTGTGATGTTCATTGCAATTTTCGATTGTTTGAGTTTAGAGGAATTTTATGTTGGCATGCAATTGTAGTATTGATTCGTAAGCAAGTTTCTCATATACCGGAAAAGTAAATTTTAAGGCGGTGGATGAAAAATATAAACAGATTGCATACCAAGGTTAAGATAAGTTATAATAATTGGAGCACCAATGATAAAGGAAAACAGTTTGATAAGTTGTATAATTCATTCTATAAGATAGAAAATTTGGCGTCAAGTAATGAGGATGACTCTAATATGGTGATGCAAATGATCAATGATATGGAGAAGAAATTGATGTTACATGAAAGTGTTGGCAACAAAGGTAAAAGAGTAAACAATTCGTCTAAAAGTTCAATGAATTGTGAAGGTGTTGATGGTACTTCCAAAGAGGGGAATAGTAATATTCTTACTCCACGGGTTGTTCGCAGCAAAGGCCGTCATTCATTCAAAAGAAAGCAATCGAAGGTTGAACAAATTGTTCATAAAGTAAAAGATAAGAAATTACGGAAGTTGGAAATTGGTATGAGTCCGAATACTAATCTCACACTTGGATTTAATGAAGCATCTCAAATAAGTAATTTATATTTGTTTCTTTGTTTAAGATGATGTCTCAACATGTAAATTGTGGAATGTATAGAGCTCAATATTGTTATTTTAGAATCACATGTACTATATATATGTAAATTTCTTAGTCTACTAATGTGGTTGATTTGGTGTTGTATCTTACACAAGGATCAAAAGAACATAGAGTTTAGGAAGTTGGATGCTCATGTTCATCAACTGATGGGCAGCAGCTCCATTGGTGTACGTTATAGTAAGAAATTTTTTGTTTTCTAAAGGAAATATACACCCTTGCTTTAATGGAATTCAGTCTTCTAAAATCTTATGGCTTTGTTTTGCTTATGTTTCTGGCAGCAGGTCCATTGATGTATGTTATGGTACAAAGATTTTGCATTTTATAGTTGTTGGCGGTGGCCCGAAAGTTTAGAATTTGCCATTGAGCTTCTTGACTTTTTTTTTTTTTTTTTCTATTGTCAGCTTAACTTTCATTTTAAAATTACTTCACTGTGGTAATTTGTTGCAAGTGGTTCTTTCATGGAACACTTATGATATTGGATTCATATATGTTGGATAATGTTTCTTTTTCTCTTCTTTTATATAGCAATATCATCATCTTCTTTTGTTTATGTCTTTTGTTAGCAACAGATTTGGTTTTCTTCTTAATAGAGCTTACCTTTCATTTTTGTTTGTTTGTTTCTTTTATTTGTTCATTTACGTTTCCTTACTTTAGGTTGTTGCTCAAGAAGGCAAATTGTTTCAATTGTATGGAGCACTGTGAAAAGTATTCTGAAGGTCCTCTTAGATTCAGGGGAACAGGCCACCATTCCAATTTGTGCAGAATTTGAGACACTGCAGAATTTGAAAATATCAACTGTACAAAATTTGAAACTTGTTAAATTGGACTTGTTTAGGATGTTAGGATGGAACTTGAGAATGTTAGGATGGATTTTGTTGCTTAGGATGAAACTGGAGAAAAAAATCAACTATGATGATATCTTTCATGAACTTTTATTTTCTTTTATGTAAATAAATATGATTTGCATGTATCGTACCTAATCAGTAATACAATTCATACTTCTTTTTTCTATTTGTTCTTTTTGGTGCTAGAGAAAAGAATTAATTGCAAGCAAGAATATACAATCAGTTAATTGCAAACATTAAAGATCCAGATTATTTTTTTAGGTAAACCCGGTAATTTTATTAAAAAGACTAGACCAATGAAAGCGGACCAAGGTTTTTATTCGTTAGCCAAGCGCACCCTTTACAGCGCCTCTATTACAGAAGCAAAAGCGATGCACCCTATTGACCAACCGAAGAGCATCCTTATACTTATAAAAGAATGAATGGGAAGCAGGCCCGGTCTATATTGCTAGAATTATCTTTACTTCACCCCTCACGTACTCTTTTATTCTTATATTGAAATTTCGACTCTCAACTTTCCTTTTTTTGCCTGCTGAGACTTATTTCCTCTCGACTCTAGTTGAATGGAAGTTTCATTTCCTAAGTCTCAAAAAAATTATTTTATGGAGTTCCTATAGTGCCCTACATAGTCTGTAAAATAATTTCTCACTAAGAAGGGTTGCAATATATATAATAATTCCAGATTGAAGATCTTTTAACCCCATATACGATCCAGTTCTCCATCTTAGCGCTAAACTAGTGAGTAGAAATTGAGCTTCACTTCGCGAGTTGGGAATGGCATCATTTATTAAAATGTGCTAACTTTGACAAGAGATGAGCTAAAGACGTGGTTGGGCAGTTGACCAAGCCCTACCACATAGAGACAGCAAGAAAGAGCTGTGCCGTTTATCCGGAAAACCCCAAATGTTACTACCTCTTTGCTAGAATTACAACCTAAAAAAGGGACTCCCTTTTGTAGCCGAGAACCTTGGACATGCCCAAGGGACCGAACTACACAAAAAAAAAAAAAAACAAGACATTGCATGGATATACAAAAAAGCAACACAAACACAAGACAACCAAATTGAAGACTTCACCCATAAACTACAAAAAATGCAGCAATCACGCTGCAGCTTTAGACACACCACCATCCAGATCACTACTTCAATTTCAACACACACCACCCTGCACATACTACCCAAGTCTCCTGGAAAATGCAGAAACAAATTGCAACCTGCACACCTGTTCAATTTGCACACTGCAAAAATCTTGCAAACTACAACCTCTTAGAAACTGCAAAAACAAATTGCAACCTACACATCTGTTTAATCTTCCAAATCATTCAGAAATTATTAACTTATAAGAGAAGTATAAAACCTTTGCCAATGATTGCAGTGATAAATACAGTCCAACCAAAGGCAAAACATAAGAAAGTTGGGATGATGTGTTGGGTTCCTAATCGCTATATCAAACAAAAGGTTGGCATTATGTATTGGGTTACTGACGAATACAGATTCATACATGGAATTGGGCCATTATAATCATCAACTTGTCTCATTGATTCAAACAGCAACTTTACACCATTAGTTCCACAAGAGGTGTTACATAATAAATAACATAAGTCCCAACACAAACCATATCAGTTAATAAGTAGGAAAAAATAGCAAGATCAATGCTCATAAAATTCATAGGAACAATTGTTTACAAACTGCACAAGGGAAACTTATAATTTTCTTCATAAGAGTACATTTCTTGTGAAATGAGACAGGGCTCCTAATAAAGGAAAAAGCTAGAGCTAATGAGATTCAATTATAACACACCCCAAATCACTAAATATCAACTATTGAGGAAAACAAAACAAAATACTGTCAGTAAATTAGAATATGGGTGTTAAACCCCCTTTAATAATTTAGGCCTTTTGTCTTTTGTAATGCTTCGTATATTCAGATTTATAATTGCTCTGAGGGGAGTGTTTGATTCTCCAAAGGACGAGGCCAAACAATAGTTTAGACAGAAAAAGGATCGAAATTTTATAACAGGGAAGAATCTTCCACTTACAATTTTAAGGAAGCATTGGGTCTTTGTAACAAGTAAAGAAACAACAGCAAAAAAAATGGCTCCAAACTTCCTCTTCTCAGTACTCGGTGTTTTGTGCTCACCCTTTGCAACAAGCCTTAGTTGTTCCATCACTTGCTTAACCGCAATTTCAAACGGAACCTGAGAACAAACAATTTGTGAGAAAAAGATCACTATTCGACCTAAACCTGAAGCTTTATCCGCCATTGAAGAGAAACTAAAGCAAACTTGCTTGTCAAAACAAAACTTGCTTAATTGCATACTCAAACGGAACCTGAGAACAAAAAATTTGTGAAGAAGAAGATCACTATTTGACCCAAACCTGAAGCTTTATCCGTCATTGAAGAGAAACTAAAGCAAAGCTGCTTCTCAAAACAAGTCTATTCAAATTGGGTTTCTAGCGTTTTCGGGAGAATGTGATGGCTACGGGTTTATGAAATTGGAATTGAATTAGGGTAAATTTTAGGGTTTGCAAATTAGGGAATATGAATTTTGGGAGGCAGATTTGAATTTGGGGAATTCTTTCTCTGAATTACATTTATGGGAATTTTTTTTTTTTTTTAATTTCTGGGAGGAATGACTTGGCATTGAGCTTACGTGGCAAATGATATGGCATGTCACATCAATCAGGATGATAGACTCAGTAGTGAAGTGTGTAAGCGTAGCATTACCCTTTAAATTGATATGTCACACTGAAATTTTTATTTGTGACAATATATTTGCTTTTAGTTCAGGTAAAGGTGGGAAATGGGGGCCCAGACCAAGCCTAGGCTCAAGCCGTAAGGGTTGGGACCAAGCCCAATAGAACGAGTCCCAATTTTTAAGGGATTGTCCCACACCCATTTACTTATGGGAGGGCTTGAACCGGTCCCAAGCCAAGGACCAGGCCTGGTAGGATCGGCCCCTATTGGTCTTGGGACCGATCCTACCAAGCTTGGAAAATATCAATTTACCCCTTATTTTTTATATATTTCGGGGGTTTTGATAATTTACTAGGAAATTTTAAGTTTTTCATTAACTAATAAATAAATATAATTATATTTATATAATTTATATCTCCTAACAATGAATCAATTAATCAATTATAATCAATTCATCAATTACAATCAATTTTAATCAATTAATCAATAGTAATCAATTAATCAGTTAATCAATTATAATCAATTAATCAGTCGTAATCAAGTCATCAATTCTACTCACTTTTAACAATTATAATCAAATTAATCAATTATAATTAATTAATCAATTAATAGGTTATAATCAATTAATCAAATTCTAATCAATTTATCAAGTATAAATGTATAATCAATTAATCAATTAATCAATTCAAATCAATTAATTAATTATAATCAATTAATCAATTATATTCAATTAAACAATTAAGCAATTATAATTAATTAATCAATTCTAATCAATTTATCAAGTATAATTGTATAATCAATTAATCAATTCTAATCAATTCATAAATTATAATCAATTAATCAATTATAATTAATTCATCAATTATAATCATTTAATCAATTATAATCAATTCATCAATTATAATCAATTCATCAATTATGAACAATTAATCAATTATAATTAATTTTTTTGTAAAATATCACAAACCCCCCCAACTAAAGTTTTGGGGTTTTTGTGATATTTTACATCCCATGCCCGAGCCTTGTTGCAGGGACCACCTAGGCCTAGACCCACCTCATGTGGGCCCAAATCGATCCCTTGGGCCAGTCCCAAATCTGTTGGGCTTTTTGCCTAACTCTAAATTCAAAGAATGTTGTATTATTGAGAACGTTATATTAATGGGAATATAGATTATCTTGAAGATCACTGAGAATGTTATATTATATGTGTTTGTTTAGATTTGAATAAATTGGTGGATATGTTTTATTGATATGTTTGGTTGAGAGGAATAAATTGGTGAGTATGTTATATAAATTACTAAATTATACATCTTTTTTAATATTATTATTATATTATTATATAGATTTTTTTTAACCCCCTACATTTAAGAATTTAGCTAAAACTCCCCAACCACAATAAAAGTTTTTAAAATTAACAAAGACACCTTAGCCACCCAAGAGGAATGTCGGTCACCGACCACCACCACCAGTCGCTGAAACGGCGCACGACTGATCGGATTTGGCTGGTCCAACCTGTCATGCGCTGATCTGGTTGTCGTTAACGACCAGGTAGATCTGACCTTTTCTGACCAAATAAATATGGTCGTTTCCAACCGACAGCAAATGGCACGGTGGCCACTAGTCATTGAAAGATGGCTGGGGTGTTATGGGTATCTTGTTTGAAGAACAAGGGCAATAATGTCTAAAAAATTTATTTGTTAGGGGTAAAATTATAACAAAATTAAAATTACCAAGTAATCTTATAATACCTAAGAAAATGGTGGTATTCGGATTACCATATATATAACCAACAATAATTAATATTGGTTTTAGAAGATTACCGAAATCTTATATTACTTGACAACTAAACATGGTAATGTCAATAATATAAGATAACATTATCAGAGTTATATTACATTCCCCCAACCAAACACACAAGTGTATTGAGAAAAATGCTTTTGTGCTTAAATAATACCATAGTAAATTGCTCCAACTTGAAATAAATTTGGACACATCCAAATCAGGTTGAGAGCGTTTGTGTGGATTTGACATTAATTTTTTCATTAACTCAACAAAACATTTTTATTAAACTAAAGATGAATTTTATTAATTAGAAATTTCTTCATAGAACCTAAACTAAGACTGTGTTTGATTTTGCCACTTATGTCTTAAATCTAATTTGATTTAAAAAATTTAATTGTTTCTTTTTCTAAAATTATCACTGTTTTTTAGAAAAATTCAGCGACTAGAAAAAGTGAAAATTCGTTACCTAATTCTAAAATCTGAAAACATTTTATAAACACACAAACTTAATAACCTAAATCACCCTAATCATAATAAATTTCAAATTAAATAAAAATACTAAAAGGAGACTAATAATTTATTTTATTTGAAACACTTTTAAATTAAATTAACTTAATTAATTAATCAAGTTCCAATCACCAAAATATAGTCTTGGTCGCCGGATTTTAGTGGCTAGAATTTTTTTTGGCAAGGTTAACTAAAAATATTAGTATCAAAATGATCCACTTTTAACGTTTTATCCATATCTACAATTTGTTTTAGCATAAAATGCAACATTTGGCCAGGATCTAACAAAGAAAGTCCGGGTGGTCATGCTTTCTTGGTCAGATCTTGACCAAACGCCACCTTTATTTCAACTAATAATTATATAGATTAATAGATCGTTAAAAAACAATCATTTTGATACTAATTTTGTCTTCATTACATACCAATCAATTTTCCACTCATAGAAAACCGATCGACAATGATTGGATTGCAATGACTAGGGGTGCAACCGAGCCGAGTACCCATGGGCTCGGTACTTGGTGTGACACCCCGTGTCACGGAGTAATTGGTTGAAATTTATTTAAATTGCTTTTGGGGTGTAAACTGCAGGAAATGGAAAGCATGGGGGCTTAATGGTTCTTTTCTGAGAATAGTATATAAAGGAAGGATTATTTCATTTCCTCCCCCATTCTTCATTTGCAACGTTGAAGAGAGAGTAGAGAGAGAAAAGGCATTCAAGCTAGAGAGAGAAAGTGGAGATTTGGCGAAATTGAGCTT
>WYDK02048932.1:0-14287 GCA_009867345.2 Toxicodendron radicans | reverse complement strand
AGAATAAGTTTGTTTTACATTTCATTTCATACATTAATCATTCATTATATTTTATGTTATGGAATGCATTATTGTTTATGTGGTTGTGCTTGAATCATGCTTAGAAAAGAGAAAGAATTAGAAAGAGAATAGAATAATAGATTGTTTAGCTAAGAATAGAAAAGAATAGAAGAAGAAAGAAAAGAATGATAATATTTTTTTATGTTGGAGTTTTTGGACAACGGAGGTTTTCAATGGTTTAGCTGTTTTACTTACTGAGCAATTAATGCTCACCCCATTAATTTCAATATTTTGCAGATAATAGTTGAGCGCGACTGGAGCGGATGATCGATGGGCGAGGGAAGTGGTGGCCACTGTTTGCCCGCCCAATATTTTGTTATGTACATAAAATACTATATTTTTGAGTTTGTATTATGTATATAACTTTTGTAAAGAAAAAGAAAAGTCCCATGAGCACCTTTTATCTATATGTGGTTTTCAATATATATATATATAAATGAGGCATATTTACATGACTTTTAAATAGTAGCTAGTAAGAATAGAGTGCATTACAGTGTGTGTGTGTGTGTGTGTGAGTTAGGTTTAATTGGTTAATTTTACTTAATTTTTGTATCTTTTTTGTTTTCAAGGATCACAGGTATGCTTTGTGAATTTTAAGGTATTTAGGTGTTGAAAATTGAGGATTTCAAGCATTCATTTTGAAGAGTAAAGAATTAGAATCGTGTAAGAACAAACGGTTCGAGAATCGGAGCTGAAACTAAGAAGTTTCGAGTTTTTGAAGTTTGTTCACCATAGAGGAACTATTCACGTATCGGGGTGCCATGCTACAGCATGAAGGAGTGCAATTTTGGGCAGAAACTTAATGACACGGCGTAACGCGGGAATTTCATGAGAGGGAATTTTTCTGCCTGAAGATGATGCACTAAAATAGACATAACTTGAGCTACACAACTCCGATTGACCTGATTCTAGTGGTGTTAGAAAGATAAGAGACAAGGTTACACGTTATATGTTTCAGTATTGATCCATTTATACCTGTAAGATTGTTAAATAGTGGTTTGAAAATTATGTTAGTGCATAGAAGACAAGCAGCTCGTGAAGAAAAAGGACAATTACGACTTTTCCAACTCTGACTTGGTCTTGTTTTATTCCTAAACACCCTTAGTGACCGAAAACTATAAATATGATTTTTTAATTAAATTTAAGGGACTTTTACTTCAATAAGAGAGTTTATACAAGGAGATCTGCCTAGGATTTGTCAACATGGTTTTGGAGGTTTTGAGGTTTGCTTTCCTTATGATTATGTGTAACTAAACTCTTTACTAGGGATCCAATGTAGCCTAATTTTAAATTTTTATGTCTTTATCAATTCTATTTGTTTTATCAATTCATTATTGTTCTAGTTTCATTCATTGTTCTTAATTCAATCTTTAATTGATGTTATAGCCTGATCACCTCTAATGTGGATTAATAGATTATATGAGTTAGGATTAGGCAGATGATAATCCTAGGATTATATTGTTCATTCTCTTCTTTTGGCTAGATTTTGAATACTTCTACTTTAGTTTGTGCCTGGGTTACAACTTAATTTCACATATTTTATGTTTCAGGCCAAAACTTGCACTTAGTGCTATCATTGAGCAGAATAGTGTTTCTGGACCCAAAATCAAGTGAATTTGAGGATTCGGGAGAGTTCTGATGCAGATTCGAAGCACTACGAGCTTGTTCTTGTTGGAGATCGCTGAGTGTGAAGATTGAAGCAAAGAAGCAAGCAGAGGGCAGTTTTATAATTTCAGAAGAGTCTAGAAAACTTCGCCGCTACGAATTTTATTCTTCGCCGTGGCAAAAAAAGCTTGGGTCAGAATTAGAAGAACTTAATTCGACACTTCGCCATGCCAAAGTTTATTCTTCATCGCGGTGAAAACTAGAATTCACAGTTTACTAAAACTGTGCATTTTAATGTAAGCGAAGCTTGGAGGATTGTAGGGTTCGACTATTTAGGGCAGACTTTGGCATTTTTGGTAGGGGGTCAACACTTATCAGAAGAAGAAAATAGAAATCAAAGATTGGAAGCCGTTGGGTTTATCAATTAAGGGAGATTTGTTCTATTTTCGTTATTCCATCATGTTGAACTCTATGTTTACCATTTTTATTTTGTATTGCTTTAATTTCAGTATGAACTAACTCACTTTTGGGTTAGGGTTTTGATGTAACTTGGATTACAATGGGTTAATCTATGAACAATTGTTATTTTTATGTCTATTGCTTGGATTATATATTTATTCTTATTCTTAATGCAATTGGATGTGGAGTTTATTTGATTCAGTTGAATGTTGAGCATGATGAGACTGAGAAATGAATCACGTGTTAGCATCTTAGAACAATTTCAGTAGATTGAATGAACGCTAGAGATAGGTTCGGAGATCTATGAAATCATTTTAGGAATCCACTTAGTTTAATGGAGAATATAGCCTAAGAAGGTATATTCTACAAAGTAGGGTATCTGATTTATAATCCTTACATGTGAACTTAAGAGTGATGGGAATCGTAGATTAATCCAAAGTATCCTTGTGAAATCAAAACCCTAATCGCTTTGTTTTAATTGATATTTTCTAGAATTGATAGTGCTCCCTTTAGCTAGATTTTAAATTACGTTGTGAGTTTTGTTTTAATTTAAATAGCTCCCACCAAATCCAACATTTTTCGTTTGCTTCAACTTGTTTAAAATTAGGAAAATCAGTACTTGACATGCAGTCCTCATGGGAACGATGCTCTACTCATCATTCTATTACTTATTGCAACTAGTGCACTTGCTACACATTGCATCTTGTTACAAATCAAGCAAACAACTTTTTGGCACTGTTGTCGAGCATTGATTTTGTGTTAATATTGAATTTTTTTGGTTTTAGCTAGATTGGAGTTAATTGTAGTTTTAATTATTTTCTAGTTTAATTTTGTTGTTTCTTTTCCATTAAATTGTGATCTCACGCTTTTTTTTTTAATTCGTGTAGTTTATGCGAATAGCTAGACATCGTCCAGTGGTTCCTATTGATCTTGAGATTGAAAAAACCGCAAGAAAACTTATCAGAGAGCAAAGAGAAAGTGAGGAGAGAGTCATTGAGATGGCTGAAAACAGAACGTTGAGGGAATTCTCAATACCCTTGGTTGATGGTAGTGGTCCAAGTATAACTAGACCACCAGTACAAGCCAATAACTTTGAAATAAAGCCGACAATCATCCAAGTGATCCAACAATCGGTACAATTTGGGGGAGATTCAAAGGAATACCCAAATCCGTATATAGCAAACGTTTTAGAGATCTGTGACACCTTCAAATCAAATGGAGAATCAAATGATGCCATCAGATTAAGATTATTTCCTTTTTCACTAAGGGATAAAGCAAAGGGATGGCTAAAGGCACTACTAGTAGGAACAATCACAACTTGGAATGAATTACCATCAACTTTCAGCACTTCAGAAGCAATTAGGAGGTATGTAAGTACATTCCATTCAGTTACCTAAATTGATATGTGAATTTTGTGTAGGTAACCATGCAAGTAATGAATGTCAAGTGGGGAACACCTTTGCTTCAGCTTCATCATCATCATCATCATCAAAACAAGTCAACTATTTGTCAGGAAATCAGATACAACAGAACAATCCTTTTTCCAACACGTATAATCCTGGTTGGAAAAAGCATCCAAATCTATCTTAGGGCAATCAGAATAATCAATGGAATCAAAGAAATGCGCCCAATAATCAAGTTGGGATGAATAACCAATCAGGGGATCAAAGATTGTCGAAATTGGAGGATATGTTCGGGAAATTCATGCAAGAGACCACGGGTTTCATGAGTGAGATGAGGGTAAATTTCAGAAACCAAGGGGCATCCATTCGAAACTTAGAAGTACAAATGGGGCAAATAGCCTAAAAGCTAAATAAGAGACCACAACGCTCCCTACCAAGTAACACAGTGATAAATCCACGAGAACAGGAAAATGCAATAACTTTACGAAGTGGTATAGTTTTGGAAGGGGTAGAACACAAAACAAATGAAGAATCAGATGAAGAAATCGTGGTTGAACAAAAGCCAACCAGTCCCAGAGAAAAATGATCGAAGATAGAAGAAAGGCTCAGGAAAAAGAAGGAAAAATTGCCATTTCCTAAGATACCACCGGAGTTGGCACATCACACTCCTCCTATTCCTTTTCCTCAGAGGCTCAAACAGAAAAATCAGGATAAGCAATTTACGAAATTCATTGAGGTCTTTAAAAAACTGTATATTAACATTCCTTTTGCAGATGCCGAGTTATGCAAAATTCCTCAAGGAAATTCTGTCAAACAAAAGGAAGCTGGAAGAGAAGGAAACAATGATGCGTACAGAGGAGTGTAATGCCATTCTTTAGCAGAATTTAGCTCCAAAACTCAAGGATCCAGGGAGTTTCACTATCCCTTGTGTTATAGGAGATATTACATTTGATAGAGTTTTGTGTGATCTAGGTGCAAGCATAAATCTAATGCATTTTTCTGTTTTCAGGAGACTAGGGATTGGCGAAGTGAAACCAACAACCATATCCTTGCAACTTGCAGATATATCCATCAAGCATCCGAGGGGTATAGTTGAAGATGTGTTGGTTAAGGTTGACAAAGTAATTTTTCCTGTTGATTTTGTTGTGTTGGATATGGAAGAGGACAAGGAAATGCCTCTCATCTTGGGCCGACCATTTCTTGCCACTGGAAGAGCTTTAATTGATGTACAAGAAAGGAAATTACTTTTAAGGGCCCAAGATGAAATGATGACATTCAATGTCTTTGGGGCTATGAAATTTCCATCAGAGTCAGATTCATGCTTTAATGTAGACTTGGTGGATAGATTAGTAGCATATATTATCGAAGAGAACATCCCTCAACTACCTTTAGAAGGTTACAATGCCCAATAAAAAACAATCGAGGTAGATGAGCCGACAAAGAATGAGTGTGCTAGGCTTTTGGAAGCACTTCAACCGATAAACGCAAGCCAAGATCCAGAATTTGAAGATTTTGACATTGAAAAAGATAAGGAAAAGGCAAGAACGGAAGAACTTCCAAAACTTGAACTGAAGCCTTTACCATCTCACCTTAAATATGTTTATCATGGTGAATCAAAAGATTAAATTGGAGGAAGAGAGGTTGATTCGGGTGTTAAGAGAGCATAAATCAACAATTGGATAGACCATATCGGACATTAAAAGAATCTCTCCATCTTTTTGTATGCACAAGATACTCATGGAAGATGATGTCAAGCCTAGGGTGCAACCGCAACGAAGATTAAATCCTTCCATGAAGGAAGTGGTGAAACTTTTAAATGCATGCATCATCTACCCTATTTCAGATAGTCCATAGGTAAGCCAAGTGCAAGTGGTTCCAAAGAAATGAGGTATCACGGTATTGAATAATGACAACAATGAATTGATACCAACTAGAACAACCACGAGATGAAGAATGTGCATCGATTACAGAAAATTGAATGAAGCAACCAGGAAGGATCATTTCCCACTTCCTTTCATCGACCAAATGTTGGAAAGACTGGCAGGGCATGCTTATTATTGTTTCCTAGATGGTTTTTCAGGTTATAATCAGATTGCCATTGCTCCTGAAGATAAAGAGAAGATGACATTCACTTGTCCTTACGATAACTTCGCGTACAAAAAGATGCCTTTTGGGTTGTACAATGCACCGGCCACATTCCAGCGATGCATGATGTCAATTTTAGGTGACATGGTGGAGCGGTTCATAGAAGTCTTCATGGATGACTTCTCAGTTTTCGGTTCTTCATTTGATAATTGTCTATCTAACCTTTCAATTGTTTTGCAGCGATTTTAAGATACAAACTTGGTGCTCAACTAGGAGAAATGTCACTTCATGGTTCAAGAAGGAATAATACTCGGTCACCGAATTTCAAAAGATGGCATAGAAGTGGATCGAGCCAAAACAGAAGTGATTGAGAAGCTGCCACCACCTACAAACATTAAGGCAATCTAGAGTTTCCTGGAGCATGCAGGGTTCTATAGATGTTTCATAAAGGATTTCTCTAAAATTTCTAAACCCATTTGAAATTTATTGATTAAGGATGTTTCTTTTTATTTTGATGATGAATGCATGCATGCTTTCCAAACTCTTAAGCACTTATTAGTGTCTACACCCACTATTGCAGTTCCCAATTGGGAACTCCCCTTTGAGTTGATGTGTGATGCAAGTGATTTTTCATTAGGAGTAGTTTTAGGACAAAGAAAGAACAAAGTTTTGCATGTAATTTAGTATGCTAGCAAAACACTAACTGATGCACAATTGAATTACACCACTATTGAAAAAGAGTTGTTAGCTGTTGTTTTTGCATTTGAAAATTTTCGCTCTTATTTGCTAGGTGCCAAGGTGATAGTTTACACGAACCACTCAGCGCTCAAGCATTTGTTGGCAAAGCAAGAGGCAAAACCAAGGCTAATAAGATGGATCCTCCTATTGCAAGAGTTTGATTTGGAGATCTGAGACAAGAAGGGGTTAGAAAATATGGTAGTAGGTCATTTATCAAGGATTGAACGACCAAACCAGGGAAGTGAAGAGAAAACTCAAATCAAGGAGACCTTCCCTAATGAGAAACTAATGAGAGTTGAAAAAGCACCATGGTATGCATATATTGCAAATGATTTATCATCGAGAGTACTCCCAATTGGCATGACTTTCCAGCAGAAGAGGAAATTTTTTTCTGACCTGGAGTTTTATTTATGGGAAGAACTGTTTTTATATAAACACTGTGCATATCAGATGATATGTAGGTGTGTTCCGGAAGAAGAGATGGAAAGTATCTTAAGGCACTACCATGAGAAGGAAGTTGGTGGTCATTTTGCCAGAACTAGGACCGCAACCAAAGTTCTTAAATCTGGATTTTATTGGCCAACCCTATTCAAGGATGCTTTCCGGGTAGTTTAGGAATTTGATCAATGTCAACGGAGTGGAAATATTTTTAGGAGAGATGAAATGTCGTTGAATAACATTTTAGTTGTTGAGCTCTTTGACGTTTGGGGCATTGACTTCATATGCCCTTTCCCAAATTCATTTAGGAATGTGTACATCTTGGTGGCTGTGGACTATGTGTCAAAATGGGTGGAAGCAGTTGCACTACCATCTAATGATACCAAAGTAGTGGTTAACTTCGTGAGGAAGAACATTTTTTCAAGATTTAGAGTGCCACGGGCAATCATCAGTGATGTGGGATCTCATTTTTGCAATAGGCAATTCAATGGTCTCCTGGGAAAATATGGAGTGAAACATAGAGTGGCTACACCATACCACCCTCAAACTAGTGGGCAAGTGGAACTATAAAACAGAGAGCTGAAAAGAATCTTAGAGAAGACAGTTAACGCGTCTAGGAATGACTGGTCACGGAAGTTAGATGATGCATTATGGGCATACCGCACTGTGTTTAAAACCCCAATTGGTATGTCCCCATTCAGATTGGGTTTTGGGAAGGCATGTCACTTACCGGTGGAACTCGAGCATAAGGCATACTGGGCAGTCAAGCAGCTAAACATGGATTGACAAGCTACTGGGGAGGAAATGATGTTGAAATTGAATGAGCTTGACGAGTATCGACTTGAGGCTTATGAGATTGCTCGTATTTACAAAGAAAAGACCAAGAGGTGGCATGACAAGCATATCAAGAAAAAAACTTTGAAGTGGGTCAAAAAGTGTTGCTATACAATTCTAGACTTAGGCTTTTTCTTGGAAAACCTAAGTCTAGATGGTTCGGGCCCTTCTTAGTCACAAAAGTCTACCCATACAGAGCTGTGAAGGTTTCACACAAAGAAAATGGGACATTTAAAGTTAATGGGTAGTGATTAAAGCCATACATTGATGGGGCATTGAGTTGCAAGTCACTACCCGCCAAACTCGACATTCCGGAATGAGGACTTACGAAAGTCGAGCTTCCGACAATAAACAAGTGCTTCTTGGGAGGCAACCCAAGCATTTGTAAAACATTTTAAGTTGTTTTAAGTTTATGTTATTGTTTTCTAACTTGGGAAGTAGTTTAATTTTGATAACATTTTGGTGTTTCAGGTAAAAGTCTCAGAAGTGGCAAGAATCTGGAATTTCCAAACTTCGCCGCGACGAAGTTTATTCTTAGCCGCGGCGAAGTTTATTCTTAGCCGTGGCATCGAGCATTCAACCCTTTAGACTCAAGAACTTCGTCGCAGCGAGAAAAATTATACATCATGGTGAAGTCTACTTTCTATAAATTCTGCAAATTTTTTTTTTATTTTTCTTCTTCTCTCACGAACACTTCCAAGCACCTCCAAAAATCAACTTTTCTCATCTTCAATCCAACATGTTTTTCGTGAAGAATCTCACCACTACTCTACTCCTTAACCTCTAACAACACCAAATCATGTCGATTTTTCAAGGTTTAAACAATATTTGTAGAAACCCTAGGTGTATAAAAAATTAGAGGTTCTTCAATTTGAGGAGCAATTAGAGAAATCAAGGTGAATCCGAAGTGGGCAAGGTATGAATTGGTATATCGTTTGTCGATTTGAATTCAATTTTTAGTTTTTCTTGCTTTGTGCGTTCATTTACATGTTTGAGCTTGATTGTGGTGCGTCAATTAAAATTCAATTTGATTGGTGATTTTGGGTTGAACTTGGTGGAGTTTGATTTGTGTATATTGAGGAAGTATGGGTTGGGGAATTTGGAGTTGGTTGATTGAGTTTAGAAGAATCGGGTTTTTATGGTTGTTCGAGTAAGTTTAATTTTTGTGCATTGAGGAAGTGTTTGTGGGTTTTGAAATTATGCGTTAGTGTTGAATTGTTGAGTTGAATTACTAAGTTTTGGGTAGATTTAAGTAAAGCTAATTGATAGTCGAAATGCCGCTCAAAATGACTACCAAAGGTAAAGGAAAGCAAATCGACAATAGATTCGTGGGTGAGGATGCAATGATGCGTTACGAAGGAGCAATCAACAGAAACGACACAGGTTTTATTGCCGAGAGAGGATTAACCTTGGTCCATGCAATAGATTGGATTGAAAAGGGAGGTTGAAATTTATTTCTGGATGAGCCAAAGTATTTAGCCATCGAGCCAATCGCAAGAGAGTTTTATGCAAATTTCCCTGAGTGTGGGTCTAGGCATGTATATGTGAGGGATGTTAAGGTACAATTTAATGCTAAAATCATCAATGCATTTTACCAGATTGCTCCAATTGACCGTGATGAGTGTTTAGAATTCAAAGAGCAATAGATTAACCATGATGAGATCCTTAGAGTTATTGCAAAGCAGGGTACAACTTTGCTATTTTCGACGAAGGGAAGAAGAAGCATAAAAGGGACTAATCTGATTCCCATAGCTAGAATGTGGCAATACTTTATCTATGCATGAATGATCCCAAAAACGCATTACAATACAGTGGCTTTCGAGCTCGTAGTTTTACTTTATGCCATTACCACTGGAAAGAAAATGGATATGGAGAATATTATAATGGAGAGTATACAGCATGCAGCTAAACCACAGAGAGGTGGCTTTGCCTTCCCACATCTCATCATTAAGATTTACACTCGAGCGGGAGTAAAGAAGGTAGATGATGAACCACTTCTTCATCCGACCCCACTCATCGATCAAAACTTTTATTACAAGCTCCTACGGTGTCCCACTAGTGAATGAACCAGCTCTGGTCGGAAAAGACCAAGACCCCCAGCCACTTCAGCAAAAACGACAAGGGAGATGTTGCAACAAATCTTGGAAAAAACAAACAGAATGGAAGGACGTCAAAATTGGATGGCAGGGCAAGCCAGAATGTTGTACGATATGCAATTCAGCTACTACACCAAACTAGGCGTTAATGTGTCAAACTTCCAATGGAAAGATTTGAAAGAGGAGGAAGTGGACGATGCCATGGAAGAAGATGATAAAGATGAAGATGAAAAAGAAGACGATGACTAAAGCCTGAACACCTGTTTTTGTATTTTCTAATTTACTTTCTTTTTGTCTTAATTTAAAAAAAAATTATTTCTCTTATTAGAATGTTTTTTATTTTCTGGTTTCGTTTGTGGAGTTTGAGATTAGGTTGCAATTTCTTGATAATCATTTGTGAAGATTCTAACACAGTGGACACCATAGATTTTCATTTGTTTTACAGATGATGTTGCTGAGTCCACAAAGGATTGGATGTGCACGATGTTGAGCGAACGCTGGCCTTCACGGATTACTCAGGGAAATTTCTCAAACCCTTTAATTCTGTTTTTCTATTCCTCATATGTGCATGTTGTGACATTGGGGACAATGTCATTTTAAGTTTGGGGGTAGGGTAGAAAAATTTGAAAAAAAAAATTGTGTTTAGTTGTTTTTTTGTTTTGTATCGTTTGTGCCAATGATGAATTGCATAAATCTATGACGAGAAGTGAATTGTTGAGATCTTATTTCTGGAAAATGCTAAGCATTACTTCAAGTTTAGGTTGGTTGATTAACTTCTCTTTTCTAGAGGTTTGTTGAGTGGTTCAACCACCATGTTCATTATTTCGGTGTGCTTAGAAACAAATTATGTGGTTAGGTGAAGTTTTGATATTGTCGGTGGATTTTAGAACCTAATTGAGAAATGCTTAAGGTGAAATTCTAGAAATAGATATCATTGAGGAAATGATTTAGGCAATTTTTGGGAACGTTTGAGCCCTTCCAGCCAATCACGAATAAATTTCTCCTTAGTCACCCATTTGAGCTTTTTGAGATTATCATTGTCCTATTCTTTTTGTTCAGCAAAAAATGCCCGACCTCTCACCCTAAGCACATTTCTTATTGTTTAAGAAAACTATGGACCTTATTTATGCCACAAAAGAGCTTGGAAAGTGTTTGAGATTTTGAAGAACCAAATCTTAAGTTTGGGGTTAGGAAAAAGGGTAGGAAGAATGGGTAATTTATTTTCATATTCAGTTTCAAATGTTTAATTGTTATTTAAAATATATATATATATATATATATATATATATGATTCCTTTTAAAGTAAGAATCAAGAATAAGAATTGTACAAGTTTATTTTTTTTAGGATTATGAAGTGGTTGACACTTTGATTGGTGATCAGGAAGGAAGCTGAGATTGATGTAGCTCTTAGTGTGCATAAAGAAAACTGAGTTCTCTTACTGTGTTTATTTTATTCTTTTCCTTGAAGCCCACTAACCGAGCCTAACATTACAAGCTTGTAAATACCTTTTGATCCTTCGTGATTTCTAGTCCACATTAGTGGAGAGTAGTTCTATATGTAGGCTTATGGAATCTACCACCGTTTGATAAACTTTGCATTCCTGCATAATTTAATTCGAGGAGTCGAAAGGTGGATTGAAATGGGGATCACCTACTCAGAAGGTCGATAGAGAGAAGTAGTCAATCAACGTATGACTTCTTGGAGTGTTAATTAAGTCTAGGGTATTTGATAATCCTAGGATTATACTGTTCATTCTATGCTTTTGGCTGGATTTTGGATACTTCTACTTTAGTTTGTGCTTGGATTACAACTTAATTTCACATATTTTATGTTTCAGGCCAAAACTTGTACTTAGTGCTATCATTGAGAGGAATAGAGTTTTTGGACCCAAAATTAAGCGAATTTGAGGATTCGGGAGAGTTCTGATACGGATTCGAAGCATTGTGAAGCTTGTTCTTGTTGGAGATCATTGAGCGTGACGATTAAAGCAAAGAAGCAAGCGGAGGGCAGCTTCGTAATTTCATAAGAGTTCAGAAAACTTCGCCACGGCAAAGAAAGCTCGGGTCAGAATTAGAAGAACTTAATTCGACACTTCGCCGCGACGAAAACTGGAATTCACAGTTTACTAAAACTGTGTGTTTTAATGTAAGCGAAGCTTGGAGGGTTTTAGGGTACTTTGCCATTTTTGGTAGGGGGTCGACACTTATAAGAAGAAGAAAATAGAAATCGAAGATTGGAAGCCTTTGGGTTCATCAATTAAGGGAGATATGTTATATTTTCGTTATTCCATCATGTTGAACTCTATGTTTACCGTTTTTAGTTTGTATTACTTTAATTTCAGTATGAACTAACTCACTTTTGGGTTAGGGTTTTGATGTAACTCGGATTACAATGGGTTAATCTATGAACAATTGTTATTTTTATGTCTATTGCTTGGATTATATCTTTATCCTTGTTCTTAATGCAATTGGATGTGGAGTTTATTTGATTCAGTTGAATGTTAAGCATGATGAGACTGAGAAGTGAATCATATGTTAGCATCTTATAGCAATTTCAGTAGATTGAATGAACGCTAGAGATAGGTTCGAAGATCTATGAAATCATTTTAAGAATCCACTTAGTTTAATGGAAAATTTAGCTTGAGAAGGTATATTCTACAGAGTAGGGTATCCGATTTATAATCCTTACATGTGAACTTATGAGTGATGGGAATCATAGATTAGTCCAAAGTATTCTAGTGAAATCAAAACCCTAACTGCTTTGTTTTAATTGATATTTTCTAGAATTGATAGTGCTCCCTTTAGCTAGATTTTAAATTACGTTGTGAGTTTTGTTTTAATTTCAATTTAAATAGCTCTCGCCAAATCCAACATTTTTCGTTTGCTTCAACTTGTTTTAAATTAGGAAAATCAATACTTGACACGCAGTCCTCGTGTGAACGATGCTCTACTCATCATTCTATTACTTGTTGCGACCAGTGCATTTGCTACACATTGCATCCTTTTAAAAATCAAGCCAACAGCAGACGCCATATGCTAATCTTAAATAGCTCATGTGAATGAATTGTGTGTATTTGTGCATATGCCCTGATAGTGTTAGGGTAGGTGCCCTAGGGCCAATCAATTTTGTAATTTAAACATTTGTATCATGTTTGTTTAATAAATAAAAGGCAATTCATTATATCGTGTAAATCGTATTTAAGTATATGTTGTGATGTAATGGATTCCAGCTCATGAACAACTGCCTCCATTCACCCAAAAGCTTACACTTGTCTGGTGGGACCCACACTCTCTCCCCTATAAATAGAAACCACCCCTCAACATTTTTGGGATCCTAGAAGCTCTAAAATTAGTTCTCTCTCAAGAAAACTAAGCAAAAGTTCTCAGGTAGCACTTCCTCTTTCTAGAGTTATTGTGTTCGCTTATTCGGATTGCAATGATCTCTCTTGTAACTTTAATATTAATATAAAAATAGTAGATGTAGGAATTCGCTACCAAGCCTCCGAACCATTATAAAATGACATGTGTTCTTTATTTTTAAGCATTAATTAACGAACTGAAATGAATAAGATGTAGGATCGCAACGACATGCAAGTGATTATATTCGTTGGTGCGATTTCAGGCATCAACACTTTGCAATTCATTCACATCTGATTTGTTCTTCATGGTGTTGTAGTTTATTTGGAATGGAACATACACTCATTAGGTAATGAGTTAATAATGAACTGTACAAGGAAATTATCATCCACAATCATTTCTGAAGACTTTAATTTTAGCCGTTGGATTTGTCATTTCGATGACATGCTCATGCATGATACGAGAACCATCAAACTTCATGGTGGTTAACGTGCAAATAGTTAGGGAACATTTTCCACATTCATTATTAATTCCTTAGCACTCCCAGTCTTAGGAAAAGTAGACTAATGTTGTTCACTACAAACATTCACATAAACATTATACTTAGTCTGTTTGATGTTTCTTAAGCCTTACGGAAAGATTTCTCTTCATTATTGCTAGACTCAGTAATAGTAGTAGTTTTCTCAGATTTTAGTGTCAAATCAAGATCTAGTACACTAAAGTGAAATTGAATTTGCTAGCACAAGACCGGATACTACAACAAATAAGTAAATAAAAAATGCTCATACATCAATGCTTTGATAAAGTAGTTCAACACATAAATCATATTCAAACAAATTATACAAGTAAACTTTAATTGTATACCAAAGTTCACCTTTGGGTCATAAAAATATATACAACAATAATCATAATGATGTTAAATATACTTTTACATAATTGGAAAAATATATATTTCAACAAGACATGGTCACTATCTGTTGGGATTGTGCCCTGAATCCCACATTGCTTGGGAAAGGGAGTTGCAAGGGGACTCTCCCTTTTAAATAAACTAGTAGTCTGGGCTTTTAAAGTATCTAAAAAACTATAAGAAAGACACCAAAAGAATAGTCATAGTGGGTTATTATTAAGGATGTAATTTGTAATACCCGAGCCAAGGTACGTAAAACTATGCATTTTACATACCCATGTACTTAGAATAACCTATATGAAAAA
>WYDK02048922.1:0-14288 GCA_009867345.2 Toxicodendron radicans | reverse complement strand
TGTGGTATGTATACACATTTAACATGTAACACCATAATTAAAAATTGAATAAATAAAAATAAAGAAATAATGGTCAATGTAAAGATAACATACTAGTAATTCTTCAAGCATGCCTTATGTAATATTTATATTAGTTGTTTATAAGCATTCATTTTAGTTGGCCTTTGTTTACCAATCATACTCATCATATTTGGGTTTCGAAGAAAATATATTATTAAAAGTTGGATGATTTTCTAATTTTTTCTAATTATAAAACTTTTATATCTCGTACCAATTAAATGGCTGTTACAGTTTTACGAATGCAACTTTTCCAGGGAGTAAATTAAGGTTTAGTTGCTCTTCTCTGGTCTATTCAACAGTATGACAGGTGATATTTCAAGCCAATGCTCTGTAGTGGTAGTTTTTCCATATTGTTTATTCGTGATATATGCTGTGCATTTGCAAAGAGGTAAATAGTAACATAAATAACACAAAGGAAAGGCTATATAAAGGCAACTGCAGTTTAGGACTGCCATAAAATGGAGGGTGTAGTGCACAATCAATCAAACATAATACCAACTTCAGGGGGCAATATGACATTTTATAAACCTAGTCATAAACACTACAGGAAGATTCACAACTTATGTTTGATCAAATCAATACATGTAAATGAAATTTAAGTCAAGCAGCCACATCTCTTGAGTATCATATGCTGAATTTCTATACCAACCAAAACATGCAAAAAAAAAAAAAAAAAACCAACACAAATAGGCATGGCAAAGAATTTGTTTGTTGTAAATCCAATATAAGAATTAGGCAACAAGGTTGAACACAAATAAAGAATGGTCAAGCACCACAGACCAAGTACCTTGCAGACAACAAATATTGAACAATCGAGTTTCCAGTTCAATATCCTAAATATTTGTGGTGTCTTGAAAAGCAGAGGAGGTGATATAGCCAAAGAGTAGTGGTATTTGCAGCCATCATTGGATCAGTGGAATCATTTATTTTATTTTATTGTAGCCAATACTTGCAATCTCTATCATTTGAAAAGTCTGTTGGATAATGGAAACAGAAAAAGGTACAAGAGCAGATATCTGATCCCTGGACACAGGCTCTTCAAAAGCGTGAGCCCATTGATGAGTGAAAGGATCGTAAAAAGCAAAAATCGTTCGGCTAGAATAGTGGACTGTTACCGATGATTGGCGAAGCGAACAGGGGAGGGGTGCGATGGGTTTTGGCCAGGAGCTTGAGGGGAGTGTTTTCATGATGATGGAGAGTGTTGTCGACGTTGGAAACTATTTGGCCTTGGTTGTTGACACCGACAGTGGTGTTTTTTCGGAAAATTGTTTGATTCCGGCCAAATCTTGGGCAGATTTGCTAAGGAATGGAGTGAGATTGCATTTGGTGTGTCGTCGCCACCAACAAATCGACCGCCAATTTCCATTTGCCTAGATCACAGGGGTTGTGTTAGAATATTTAATCATACAAGGATTGATGAGTATTTATCAGGGGTATTTTTGTTAGATATTAAATATATTGGAGTGATAGTTAAACCAACGGTCAAACCGATCAAACCGAGACTCGATCGCCTAACCGAGCCACTGACCGGTTTGAGTTTGAAAACATTAATTTTTACCCTTACATAAAACCTACATCTTCATAAAATCTCAATAGAATCTTGGTCCAGATAATGGTAATCTTAACAAACGATATATAAAAAAAAAAATTAGCATTCATACATGATTTCACAAAATCTTTTTAATAATTAATTAATTGTATTGGTAGATCTTTAAGGGGGCGTTTGGTTCAAGGAATGTTAGATTATTAGGAATGTTAGATTAAAGAGAAGATAGATAACTTGGAATTTTGTGTGAAATGTGTTTGGTTGAAAGGTTTACGGTTATGGGTTTATTAGATTAATGTGTTTGATTGGGTGTAATAAATGTGTAGGAATTTTATGTTAATTACTTAAATGCCCCTTTTTTAAAAATATTATTGTTCTATTATTTTTTTTCATTATTATTTATAAATTTTAACCCTTATATTTTAAAAACTAACTAAAATGGCCCTTTTGCAATTTAAAAAAAATGACAAAAGCCCCCCACCCCAACCTAGTCAGCGTCGGCCACCGGCAACAACCGCCAGCCACCGTCAGCCGACGCCGTTTTGGCACACGACAGGTCAAAAAAGACCGACCGTGTGCCGATCTAGCCATTTCTGGCCAGAGATGTGATCGTTAACGGCCAGATCAACAGATCTGGCTGGAAACGGTCAGAATCGATTTGACCGTTTCCAGTCAGATCTGATTCTATCTAGCCATTTTCGGCCAGAGATTTGGCCTGAAATGGCCAGATCAGCACACGGTCGGTCGTTTCCAACAGGTCATGTGCCGGAAGGTTGCCGACCAACGGCGGCCGATGGTGGCTAGTGGGGGAGGTGACTGGACGGAAATATTTTTGAACTATAGGGGTATTTTAGTCAAAAACTTAGTTTTGTAAGGGTTAAAATGTACTTATAATATATTTGTAATTTGTTTACATAATAAGGGCATTTTTGTCATAAATTTTTATTAATGAGGGACAAAATTGTAACTTCAAAGAAGATTACCAAGTAATCTCAGAATACCACATGTTTTAGAGGTAATCAGATTACCACCTAAATTTAACTATTGGTAATGGAAGATTACCGGAATCTTATATTACTTGCCAACCAAACATGGTAATGCAAGTAATATAAGATAATTTAACCTCAGTAATGACATATAACCCCCCAACCAATCACCCCCTAAATGTTATGGGGTCATTATGTAAAGAGGAAATAACTTATTCCCACCCAGACTATTGCAGTATTCCAGTTCCCACCCCAACTATTGTTTATTCCAAGTTTCCACCCTTAAACTATATTAGTTACTGTTCACATGTGTAAATGGTGCTATTACTAAAATGCCCTTAAACCTTTGACTTTTGATTATTTGACAATGAAAAAATTATATGGTCATGTAAATACCTGAAAATGCCCCCACAGTAAGGGTTCTGAAAATCGGACCGAGACCTGACAGCCTGTTCGGTTTGGTACAGGCTTTTAGGGGGCCGTTTGTCATATTTTAAAACTATAGGGGTTATAGAGTTGCTTGGGGTGTTTTTGAAATATTTCAAAACTTTAGGGGTTTTTTCATAATTTTTGGGGTATTTTTTGTAATATACTAAAAATTTAGGAACTACTGCAATATAGTAAAAGTTTAGGGACTAAATTTAATTTTTAGGGATATTTTTTTAATATACTAAAAGTTAGGGATTAAGTTGCAATTTTTTTGAAAAAATATATTATGGATTTCATCAGTCCGACCGGTCGGACAAGTCAAACAGGGGAACCAAGCCCTTGACTGAGTCAAGGCCCGGTTTGGTTTCCTAAATAGCCCACAATTATTAAATATATAAAAAATATGTCATTTTCTGGTATTTACTTGACCATCTAATTTTTCTATTATCAAATAATCAAAAGTGAAAGGTTTAAAGACAATTTGGTAATAACACCTTTTATACAAGTATCAAAACTGAACAATAACTAATGGTGTTAGTTTAAGGGTGGAAACTTGGAATATTACGATAGTTTGGGTGTGAAAATATATATGTTTTTTTACAAAGCTTCTACAGTTGCCAAGACAATAATACTCCGTCCAAATTTCATCTACTTAGAAGTAAAATAAAATGCTCTTGTCTTGGCAATGCAATAAATCCATTTTCCAGAATTGTCAAATATTTTACTCTATCCTTGATGCTTTAATCATAAAACCATAAACTAGGGCATCTTTGGGTGTTTAGATAACTAGGGGTGAATCCATTTTTAATTTGTTGATTCATATATAAATTAATTAATTATATCTCTGGGATGCTTGATTGATTCTGTTTGTGATCATCATCTTCTTCACTTTGATAAATTGGATTACAAGGTCCAGTATCTACAAATCAGCAGCATATCCCTTGAATGTCAAAAACACACAATGTAACGACAGTGATTTGGTCTCCATTAATATTAATTAATTAATTAATTCTCATAATACAAACCCTTTTGTCCCACTACCCACATGAATGCATTATTGACTTTAATATATATATATATATATATATATATATATATCTTCTATCTTTGAACAATACTTTGGAATCATATGAAACCCTACTCTTCTTATATTACTATCACCTTTGCTTTCCTTTTATTCAGGAGCAAAACCCTCTCCACAACCACAATCATATATTCTACTGCCAAACTTTCAATCAAATTATGGAAACTATGACACCTGATCATGATTCTTTCTATTTGAGTGCACCCACCAGCCCCAAAAGACTCAGCATGGACGGTTCGTGTTTCTATAGTGTCCCAACTAGCCCTACTTCAAAGCCTTTGAAATCTTTCTATGATGTTGAAACTGAGCCAACCACACCACATCCCTATGAAGATGCAAATTCTGGTTTCATTGACTTCGAATTCGAAACCAGTCGTCGTTTTAATCTCGCCGGTTACGATCATGACTTCGAAACGAGCCCGACTTTCGAGATCACATGCGTGCAACAGAAGCAACAAGAGAAGGAGCACTGCAAAGGGTCATCACTTCCTGCCATGGCATTTGCTGATGAACTGTTTTGTAATGGGAAAGTCATGCCACTAAAGCCTCCTCCACGCCTTCAATATGGTAATAGTGTTGGAAATAGCTCAACTTTGTCTTCACCAAGGTCCCCAAGTGGGAGGCTGAAATTCCCATTTCAACTTAGGAGCTTATGGAATGATGATTTTGATCCTTTCATAGTGGCCTTGGAGACTGTCAAGCAGGAACAAAGAGAGAAAACTCATAGACGTGCTCGCTCTATGTCACCACTACAAGCCAGGAGCCCAGACAAGCATGCTGATAGCTCAATTAGCTTCAAAAATCATCGGGACATCAAGCAACCAATTCCAAGACCAAGACCAAGACCAAATTCAGATGTCCAGATGGAGCTCAATGGCTCTGGGCCTTGTTCAATATGGGTTCCTAATCAGAAAGGGAATATGGGTCTTCAAGAACAGAGAAGGCCCATTAGGCTGGCTGAGCCCAAAGGAGTATTGTTTGCCCGACGTGCAAGGCTTGTGAAAATGGGCCATGAAAAGCTGGGAAAGCCCAGTTTGAGAAATGGGCCTGAACTGGGCGAGACAGGAGAGGGAGGTGAAGGGGCAAGTACAAGGGGATCAAAGAGGCAAAGAATTAAGAAATTTATACTCAAGAGTGCATCCATAGGGAGAAGAAGCAATGAGGAGAAGCAAAAAGATGAAAGTGAAGCATTGCCTAAGAGAAGTTACACAAGGAAATTCAGCTTTAAGTCCATGAAATTAGCCCAATACAATGAAGAGAAAAGGGTATCTGAATCTGAAGTGACCAAAATGACAATAATACAATACAGGCCTAAGCTCTTTCTTTGCATGGGTTATGGGACAAGGTATGCGGATTAACAAGTTTAGTACATAGTTAGTGATTAATATGCTTCTAAGAGATTCGTTTTGTGTATGGAGGATGGTCCAATAACAAAAAGTTGGTACATAAAATGTTCCTAAATTGCACCTTGAATTATAGTCCAAAAGTTGATCGATTCTGGAAACAAAGAATTCCATACCGATCCTCTGAGCTCCAAAACCTTGATCCTCAAATGTATTATAATTGTAAAATTAGCACATGGTTTTGTTTTGCTTAGCAGAGTGAAAATACTTTTTTAAACTATCCTTTTAAGAGAAAGAGATGAAGTAGCCTAAACTTTGTTCTAAACATCTGTTGCTGCATTCTTAATAATAGGCATCAGAACTTTTGGCAGTAGCTGCACATGTCTACATGTGTAGAGAGAGATATATGTATATCAAAAGGTCACAACTTGCTTTTCAGAAACATTTTCTGATGAAATACGAATTGAAAGTTAATTATAGTCTATACCAGAAGAAGCAAAGTGGAGAATCAAGAGACAACCAACTAAAACCTTTTTATATATTGTGGGGGTAAAATATGGTACATCAATGGATTAGAATCCTATGAAAAAAGCATTAAATATTTCCCATGAACATGACCTTCTTAAAGATGCTTTTGAAAAGTTCGAATTCAATAATCCACTTAATCACAAGAAAAAATAGCCTATTCCAAGACTTCCACAGGCCAAAGCTGCTTCCACGTTGAGATTTCCTCTTCGCTCTTAAGCTTTCTGATTCCCCCGTAAAACCCGTCTGCCTCATTTCCCTCCTCCCTATGGTCTTTCCTATTTATCGTTGTTTTTCTCCACCGTGAGCCAGGGGTATACTGATTGAATTCCAAGACCACGGTGTCTGTTACAACCAATGCAATGTTAGAAATTCATGCTTTATCACAAAAAAATCAAATATGAAATAAAGCTTTTAGTTTTACAGCTGATGCCACTATAAATTACAGAAAAAGCAATACGTTGATAACATTTCACAACATTCTAAGTGTGTCCTATAGATGTTTGGCTCAAACAAACAATCAAACTATTGCTACAATCTTTAAAAAAACTGAGCTATGCTATAATAACAAATAGAAAACTGCAAAAGTGAGGGTCCTGTCCCACTAAAGAGTAAGATTATTTATGTGACATAGATATATACATTCCCTGTTTTGTTAAGTTGCAAGCAACAAAAAGAGATCCTTGCATTAGAGGGTCATCCTTAATGTGCTTGCCTTGAAAACAATTGTGCTCTTATTGTTTACAAAGGCAAACATAAAATAAATGAAAAATTGGGAGATGACAATAGCCAGTGCTGCCCCGCATGGCCGAAAGATGACCACTTCGAAAACAACAGAACATTGAGGAAACATTGAGTTCTTTCAGTGCGGTTGGCCATAAATATTCCACTGAGACATGAGTTATCACAATGTTGGTGGAAATTATGACACACTGACAATGATTTGTCCCGGGGACCAATCAAATAGGCACAACAAGTGGTCCACGTATTGAGAAATAGGATTCAAAAAAAAGACCTACCCAAAACTGGGTCTCATCTGTGAAAGTGAATTTTACATTCTACAATGGATGTGGTGCTTTCTATTAATATTCATATACACAGAACATGAAGAAAATTTTATCAACTTACAATGGTTTAGTCAATTTCTAAGATCACCAAGAAAGGGAAGATGCAGCAATAACACAAGAAGATCTCCAACCACAATGTGTTGTTAAATTCCCAAAGTTTTGTTTCTTTCTACTTTATTATCTATGCAATCACATGGAGCATAAAGCGCGAATTGAAACGGTAAAAGGTGAAATCAACTCACCGCTATTATGACAACAGCAGAAATTTTCATTTCCATCACACGATTCTAAGTGACCTACTACACCATACCACCAACCTGCAAAGTATATATGACAAATCTTAGAAAGCCTGTTAATAATTACAAACATAAATCAAGAATCAATTAAAAATAAATTAGTTGTCTACTGCTATGGCTCTTTAGTGAGATGTGCATTTTGTATGATGGAATTTTAGTTGACATGAGCATATCATTAAAAAAAAAAAAAACGGCGTATTCTGTTTTTGTTGAAAATTTATAACACAATGATTAAGTTTGAACTGGCCATCTCTCATTGAAAGAAGATTGTCCAACTATTTTGCAGTTTCTGCAGATTGCAAGAAATATGACACAGAAAATTGTTTTCTAGTAGATGCAGTCATTTTTTTACATAATTTCTTTGCAACACTTCCTTATTTTTCAACCAACCTCAAACCAAGCCACATTCTGGGAAGAAAAATTCAGAAGAAAACTTGACAAAAAGTCTTTGAAAACAAACAATTTAAGCTACTCAAATTGATCTATAAGACATTCATAGGCTGAAATGAAAGACAGCTAACAGAAGAAAATAGTACATGAAACATACCATAAGGGAATTCTTTGTTTCTTCTCCACTGAATCTCAATGTGATCACCTGGGTGTAACTCATTCAAGCAATCAGAAATGTGAAGATCATGAGGAGTAGTATCATTAGGTGGTGCTCTAAGCCTTTCCCATGGCACACCATGCTCTATTGCAATTACCCTCCTTCCATGAGGTGGATACCTGCAACACAAACGCAACTCTAAAAATCAACCCACCATAATAAGAAATTTCCTAATTCTTAATCTTCTTTTCTAAAATTACCTGGCTTGAAAGGAGTCAGTGCGCGGATCATAACTAAGCTCAGCATCATAGCATGACAACATAAACCCAACATGACCATTCTGCAAAATACCCCAAAACAGAATTTGTTAAAAAATGTGAACACAACCCATCAAGTTACAACTTTTTGCAACTTTCAGAAGTAAAAAATCAATTTTGAAGCTTCAGAACAGATGATAACTATCTGGAGAGAAAAAAGGTTGTTCTTGTTCCTATGTCTGTACCTCACGATTATAGACCTGAGCTGGGAACCAGAAGCGGCCACTCTCAAGAGCAAGATACCAGGACATGATTGAATCAACAGGCAAAGAACTATAACTCTTCTGATTGCAACTATCTTCAACCTTTGGTCTAGACCACGATAAAGATTGAACTATAGAGAAAAGCTTCATCCAAAGCTTTTGTTTACCCTGTTTAAGATTGGTAGAATCTTTTCTCGTAGCCATATGCCACTGCCACTGTCTATAAGCAGCAGGGCCAATAATTCTACCCCATTTCTGCTTCATATGTTTCTCCCAAAGATGATCACTCATACACCTATCTCTCAACGAACTACAAACACCAGCCATGCTGCAAAGCCCTGAAGGAGGTAACTTTTCAAGGATACATTCCAAGACCAATTCAGGCAAGTCTAAAACTGACATCTCCCCACAACTTTCATCAACAAAATGATCAATTTTAGAGGTGAGAGCCATGTTTTTTAGAGAGGGAATTGTAGAGAATTTAAAAGTATTCTTTATGGAGGCTGAAATGGAAAAGATTGACAAGTCTTTCCAAAACCAGAGAGACAATAATCTCATCTCAGTTGCCCATAGTGGAAATGGCTTTAGAGGAAGGGAATTTAAAAAGAGAATGAAAGAGAAACAAGTAATGAACAAGTAAAGTAGCATTTTAATAGTGGTATTTTTTTAACGGGTCAAATTCAAGTTTGGCAAAAATGATAAGGCCAAAAGATTAATGAACGGGACGGAGGAACCTAATAGTGGAAAAGACAATGGTAAAGAAGAGAAAACTAAAAAAATTTCATTTCTTTCTCCTCTTGTTAATAATCAATCCCCTCTTTAAAGAGAAAAAACCATAGTGGGATCTTCACTTAAACACCTTAAAGTTACGGGTTTTTATTGGTTCAACGAAAGCCCACCAAACCCGGCAGTGGGCCTCCTGCTTGGAAAAGTCTAAATCAGAATAAAATGAATTGTATATATAATTAACATATAAAAATTTGTGTATGTATATATATATATATATGTAAAAACCTTAATCGATGATCAATCAGCAAGCTTTGATGACAAAAGCAAAATCCTGTATAAAACCAAATCTACAACATGATAGTAAGCTCCTTGTTCTTGTTTTAATAATAAAAAAAAAAAATGGTCATTCACAGAAAATGAGTTAAATAGAATGAATCAAATAAAAAGGGTAATGAAGAAGTGGGGTAGAGTGAGATCTGATAAGGGTCAATCTGACACCTTGAAATCCCAAGAAAAGAAAAATGATGGATAATAATAAGTCTAGATACAAAGACCCATATCTCCAAAAATCTTTGAATTTTGGTTTAATAAACAGAAACGTTTTGAAAAATACAATAAAATGAGAGGCACAGATCTGGGTAGGTGAGATTGAAACTGAAGCACAATTAGGTGCACCGCCCAACTCATACACTTACTAACACACAAACGCGAGCACAAAAAAGACAAAGACAAAGAGATAGAGATGGTGAAGATGATGATGGTTGTGATTATGATGAAGCTAAAATTGTGGGGTCAATTCACAATCAGATCACCAAAATCTTCTTCACCAAAACTCAAATGATAACAACTAGTTAATTTTCTTTGAGGCAAATTAACAAACAGAGGGAGGAATATTACCATGAAATGGGCGGCAACGGTTGAATGAGAAATTTGGAGGGTATGTAACGATTTATCAATCTATTTTTGTGGATATGAAATGGAACCACCCATTTCACTATATATATTCCTCAAATATCTCCATCATACAAATCACATCCTCTCTCTCTCTCTCTCTTACAACTTGCCTGAAAAGAATCCCCCATGGGATCACATGTGGCTTCATGCCTTCTCTTCTAATAATATCATATCACATTATAAAATTAGGGTTTATCAATCATATTTTGATAGACTTTATTTAATAGTTGATATGTTAAGGCAGTGTAATTAAATGATTCAATGAAGCTAAGATAGTTTACACCCATCTGGATAGCCTCTTCCAAGATTAATTGACTACAAAGATATGAGTATTGTAATTCACTTAGATTATTAGTGTAGTAATGGTAATGGATTGGAGAATGACCCTTGTTGAAATTGGATTTGGGTGTGTGGGGGACTAAACAATTTGAGGGTATTGTGATTGGCATGTTGCCAAATAGCATCATCTAGGAATCTTATCTATTTAGTGGATATACTTTCTTCAATTCAACACTTACCTTTAATTTTATTGATTTCTACAAGACTCTCTGTGTCTCCATAGGTTATGGAACAAATAGGCATAAAATTTTGATAAATTAAAAGGCACACTTAAGGCATATTCCTTTTAGTTACTTTTATTTATTTATTTGAGATTTCTCAAAGAAAGTTACATAATCTTTTGATGCTTGTCTCCTAAAGTTTAAGCATTTCATCCATCAAAGTTTTTATCAATCGCCCCACTTCTCTTCTTTCTCTTTCATTTATCTCACTTTCAATTCTCAAGTGGACACTCACTTTTGTGTAAATTTATACAAGGTATCAATGGATGGTCTTAGTGTATGTTTTAAAATAACAAATTCTGATTTCATAAATAAATAAAATTTTGGTTAGTGATATGTGTAATAACAAATTGGGCCAGGTGAATTCGTTTTGAAAAGGCCCATTCATCAGCATATTGACTATTGAGAATGAACAAAATGTTTATATAAAAGTGTTAATTTTTTGAAGAGAGGATTTAGTTACAACCATACTATGTTACTCTTAGTTAAGGGTGGCAAAGTAAATCGAGTATGACCCTCCTATCGGTCACCTATATCCCCATATTCATAAAAAAAAAGTTATCTTAAAGTTGAAGACGATAAGTGACTTATACCCCTATCAATACAAAACGTTGTAAATAACATCTTAAACTTTAATTTGGTTCTAAAATCTCTTAAACCCTTTTTTTTTATTTTAAAAATTTTGTTTCTTTTTTCTATTGAGATACAAATTAATTAACTATCCAATCATCAAAATCCAGGCCTTTATTAAGTTTCTAATTGTAAAATTTTCGTAACCTATGTTACTTTCCCTTTTGTTTTCTCTAATAATTATTTAATTTTCCTTTTGTGGTTTGCTAGGATCAAGAAACTCTCAAACCGCTATCCCCCCTTCTCATCCATAGCTGAACAATAGGTATATATATATATGCTTATGTTATGTGTGTTTATCCTTATAATTATATGCTTATGTTATGTGTGTGTATCCTTAGTATGGTAGAACCGTGACGAAGGGATCACGTGTTTTAAATCTTGATTGTGAGGACCCTATGAGCACATATGGTGATAATTCTAGAAACGTCCTTAGCCTCATTATTATTCCGATTAAGGGCTCAGACAACACAATAAGACCATCATAGCGTTGAATGACCCTACCAAAAGGTAGTGATAGATTTCACATGTCAAAGTTGTTTGGTGACAACTTGGTGGGACACATAAGTGCTTGTTGTATCCAAGTTCACTGGACTGACTGACTAGATAATTCGATGTGGATGGTAACCCTAGTGTTTATGGAACAAATCCTCTAACGAATGGTGATACATGTGATTATTAGATTTGAGATCACTGGAGCGTCGTGTGTACCTATTGGTGTAGTTTGACAATAGCCTAACATAGTCATTTTTAGGACTATCAGTACGGTAGTGGTTGACTACATTTAGAAGTACACTATGACTATGGTGGATCAACAAAACATTCATCACTCTCGGGTACAGGAGAAGTTATCTCATCGTGCAGTTTGGTCAAATGAAAACACTACAAATCTGTGATCACAGTGGGATTGAATTGTCGCTCAATCCAATTTTAGTTTGGTCGTTGGTCCAATAACCGAATACCAATATATCAAGGGAATATTTGAAGTAGACACTATTTCTATGCTTCAACCTTGATGAGATAACACATGATGAAAGGATTTGAGTGCACTGTAACCATACCTTTGATAGGTAAATGTCTTTCACTGACTCTCTGTCATTTGGGTGGCCATGATGCCTTGTTAGAGGCTAATCTTGATATGTGAATAGGGAGATGATTAATTGTGGGTTAATCACGATTCTATTAATTGCCAACATGATAGAGTGCCTACGAGTCACACACAAAAGGATATTGAATTCCAAAGGATAAAGTTTTAGGGTTTATAGAGTAAATTTTCTTGTTTTCAAGATTCAAGGAATTTTAGATGTCACATCTAAAATTCATAAATAAAATTTTAATCTCTTTAATAAACCAGATGAAGAAAGATGATTTAGGGTTTTTAGTGAAAGGGGAAATTTTGTCCTTTTCACATTAGGGTTAAGTAAGTATACAAACTCACTTAATCCTAGGGTTACTGTGAGTTAGAAGAAAAATAAAAGAAACAAAAACCTTAGCTGTTTCTCTCAATTGTGTGAAAAGAGAGAATTGCTTCACCTTTCAATTTGCGAAGAGGATTCGTTCTTTCTAGCAGTTGGACATTCCTCATTCCTTTGGTGTCTTTGTGTGGACGAATAGGTGCAATCCTAAGCTTGGATTGGCTTGTGGAAATAAAAATTGCAAAAGAAGGAGTCGTCAATGTTGGTAAGAACTTGAACCTTGTATGATTTTGATTTAATTAAATATGCATGATCAAAACCCTGATTTTGGGTTTTAGCAATAAGGAAAAAATTTAATCGTAATTTTTGTTGCGCAATCCTGCAATTCCTTACAGGGTAACCCTTTCCAACACTTTCAACAAGTTATTCCTCATCAATCTTGGAATGGTCAAGCAATGTCCCAATTACCACAAGCTCCTTCCAACAATGTTGCTACCTTCGGGAGCCCGAGAGAAATGGCGAATACTCATATTGAGCCCTCATGTGTTTTGATGTGTCAAACCTAATCAAAAAGCTTGGTTGAATATCTAACACTGTGCAAATGTATGACAAATGTCATAACCAAAACAAAATGCAGGTTTCCAGATGGTACAACCGTGAAATGAGACAACACGACCTTTCAAAGCTTCAGACTCAACCCAGATGTTCGTGCAGACTGAAACAACATCGTTCTAGGTGATTGTGCATGCTCTTACCCAAATGTGTCACTTTGATATTTCTGACACGACCAAGTAACACAACCGTTCCAACCAAGTCAAAGGTCAAAGATATTCAAATCCAAACGACTTCATGCTTTTGAAAAGTTTTGAAGAGTTTTCTTGAAGATCAAGTTTGAAGAACAAGTAGAAAATTCGGAACAATCATCTCGCACGACTATATGTAGTTCAAGATTGTTCCTTTGAAAAATATCAATGTTCTAGGAAGCCGTGCATGCTTCTAGAATCTTTATGAATTTTGAAGAGCCAATCGACACAACCATTCCACATGGTGGAATGACCATGCGCGAATCCAAAAACCCTAAGTTGAGCAAAAAAGTATCCGTTGCACAAGGAATGACCGTACACAATAATGGCACGACCATGCCACTGGGTACTGCAACTTTTTCTGATGAGTATTAAATGCGTCAATGACTCTTTTTGATTCAAGGGAGAGAATTGTTAGAGTAGGTGTCCTAAAGCCAATAATTTTGTAATGTTTGACTCTTTGTAAAACATGTTAATATTAATAAAAGGGAATTTACTACACCGTGTAATTCGTATTTAATTATATGTTGTGATGTATGTTCTTAGAAGGGTAGAACCATGACGAGAGTATCGAGTGTTTAAAATCTAAATAGTGAAGACCCTATGAGCACATATGATAGCCGTTCTAGAAACATCTGTGACACCTCGTGTAATGGGATAAATGGTTGGGGATTAATCTATTTGAATTGGGGTGAAATTGCAAGAAATGAAAACTTAGAGGAGACTTTTGTAAGAAGTGGGAAGCATGGGGGCTAAATGGATATTGTACAGCTTAGTATATAAAGGTGAGAATA
>WYDK02048885.1:0-14294 GCA_009867345.2 Toxicodendron radicans | reverse complement strand
ATATATTTAAAAAAAAAAAACATTTTTTTATAAAAGTAATGGTTATATATGTAATAGGGACCATTTTTAGCACATTACTTTTTTTCTTATATATTTTCTTCATTTTTAGTAACATATCAATAAGATAGCAATGATAATATAATCTTTTCATTAAAAGTCTCAGCTGATCAAACTAAATTATTCATATCCATAATATTGGAGATAAATAATATATTTCATACCTTAATAATAAAAGTGTAAATAACCCTATAACAAAGAGTTGATAAAAATTAAAAATAATAATTATTCAGCTCTTTTCTTCAACTCTGTTCCCTGAATCTCAATCTACTCACTGCCACGATCTTTTATTTATTTATTTATTTGAGAAGCCCAATTTTCAATGTTTAACAAATTTGACTTTCTTTTTAGTCTGTACTGCAATTCTTAGAGATAAGGTTCTATATATTACTCTTTCGTTTGCAAAAAAAACTGACGTTTTAAACTTTTTTTTTTCAAACTATTTGACGTTTTAATGTTATAATACTGTTATTTTATTGATTTATTAAAATTCGTGTTTTGTCTAAAACGTGGTCTTTTTTAACAGAAAAAAGTAATTATTATATTAAATGCTAAGGATAGAAGCTATAAAAAGCAATATTTGTTTAGAAAAAGGTTAGTGGCGGCCAGCTTTTTGAAGGTGGTGAGAAAATAAAGTTGAAAAAGTAAAGAGTGTGAATGAGAATGACTAGGAAAGAGGCTAAAGGAAGAGTAAACGACTTTTTCTCACCCAAGTTTGTCTTAATAACACTCAAAAAAATTTCAAAATATCATTTCTTCTTTTAAAATTTATATTATGTTAATACTTAAAATATATTTCATTTTCTTAATATATGTTTGACGAATTACCAAAAGTTAAAGTAAAAAGGGTAGAGGTCAATGAATCGAATAATAGTAATTAATTAAATATTTGTTGTTAGAATCAACTGAAAATCAGTTAAGAACGAGAAACTCTAGTTTTGTAATGACCAACAATCGTCGATAAATCAAGTATCTAAGTGAGAGGAATTTTGTAAAGAGGAGACCGTAGATTCAAATGGTGGTGATGAAAAGAATTTTCGCCTTCGAAATCGGCTTTGGTTAGTAACTAAATATTAACTTTAGGTGAGAAAATTATATTTTGAAACTTTTTGAGCGGAAAAGTATCATTAAAGTAAACCTTGGATGGGAAAAAGTCGTTTACTTGCTAAAAGAAATTAATGTTGTATCTTTACTTGTGGTTTCCTTAGCGTAGGGGTTATCAATACCCATCAATAGTGCTAGATATACAAAAAAATCTTACAAATATTTCTATATAAAATGATGTAGTAGAAAATAAATAGAATAGTGAAAACAAAAAGTCAAACTCGTCATATTCATTCTTACATTCATTTGTATATAAATTTTTACAAGATTTTTGTATACATGTTGTATTACTCTAACAGCCATTTCCCTATCATTCCAAAACCTTCTTCTCTTAAAAAACACATTATTTATTAAACGTTATTTCTTTTAACGTTTCTATCATTATAGCTTTATACCAGAAAAAGAAAATGTCTTAGAGAGAAGTGTTAAGAGTACTATATGATATGTAAATACTCTTTAGGGCTAATATATAGAAAATATTTTGAATTTGATATATTTGTTGGACAATTGTGGATCATCTAGATAACATGTATTCATCCAATTGGTGAACTCCAATTAAGGTTTAAACCAAGGATTAGAAAAAAAAAAAAAAAAAACTGATCAAGATTACCATTGGAATTATTTAAAACCTTGATAAATGATGCTATTTTTCCTACTCCAAAAGAATAAGGTAAGTGAAGTGATTGTTAGACCCCATATTTTTTTCTATTTAGCCCACATTTCCTACCTTTAGAGAGGATTAAGTTTAATCAACCTTATATATTATATTTAAATCAGGATATTTTGTCAAAGATCCCTTATCATATAGTTATAGTTGAAGTTAATGAAATTATTAGAATATACATTAATTTTAAGAAGAGAATCGTGGTTCCATGCATCTAAATATAAAAGATTGAAGCCTGGATTTTCGATATATTAACGAAATATGAAAATGAGTGGTTTTGAATCCAACCCCCTTTTCTCATATGTATGAAGCGGTTATTTACCCTTTAGTCCTTAAGGTTTGAAATATATTACTTACCTCTGGTACTATATGATACGAATAATTTAGTCCAATCAGATAAGAATTTTCAATAAAAGTCTCTAATACCTCTGTTGTCTTAAACACATACTATTAGAAATGAACAAAATTTTTTTTTTTTAAAAAGTAAAAAAAAAAAAAAAAAAAGAAGTATTGTATATCTAAAAAAATCATTTTTTTTTATTTATAAAAGTAATGGTTATATATATAATAGGGACCATTTTTAGCTCATTGCTTTTTTTCTTTTATATTTTCTTCATTTTTAATAACATGTAAATAAGATAACAATGATAATATAATCTTTTAATTTGAATCATATTTAAGAAGCGTTGATAAGTGTAAATAACCCTATAACAAAGAGTTGATAATAATAAATAATTATTGAGCTCTTTTTTTCAACTCTGTTTCCTGAATCTCATTCTAGTCACTGTCATGATCTTTTATTTATTTGAGAAGCCCAATTCTCAATGTTTAACTAATTTAGCAATTTCCGATTCATTGCCTCCAAATTGGCTTTCTTTTTGCTCACCAATTATCTTGACAATTTATCTTCAAGAAAAGCCTTGTTAATTCCGATTGGATTAGGCTGATTGATCTATTGTTTTGTGCTTTCTTATTATTTTATTTTTTTATCCTTTTCTTTTTGTGTTATTTGCTGTTGAATGAAATTCATTCAGACAAAAAAAAAAAAACTAATTTGACTTTCTTTACTGCAATTCTTAAGAGTTAAGGTTCTATATATTAATTAGAGTAAATGACATGTTCTCACCCAAAGTTTCGCGAATTAGTAACTTCCTACCCTAGTTTCATAAATTTCAGATTTCTACCTTAAATTAATAGAAAATCATTTAATTTAACGGTTAAAGGGTATTTAGATCTTTTTATCCGAAATAACCCTCCACATCTCAATATTTACTCACAACCCAATCCATCCTCCTCGCCTCCAACTCCACCACCACCTCTACCAACCCACCACCATCCTTTGTCACCTCAAACACCATCTTCCAGTCGCCCTTAAAACCCCGTCAGTGAGACTTTTCGTTTGCCATAGCTACGCAACTTTCCGGCCAACCTCCGTATGGGTTCTTTGAACACCATGCCCTCGCAAACAATAAAATTAGTTTAATTAGTCTTAGAAATGATACTTCAGGTTATGATTTTATTGTTTCATTATATAGAAATTGAAGATTAGGTGTACTTACACATCAGTTATAAGCCTAATGATGCAATATAATTAAGTTGGATTTTTTTTCTTTGGGAAACTTGACTTTTTTAATAAATAAATTGGCAGCCACAAATTGAAAATCGTGTTCACACTTTCCATTGTCAAAAGGTTGAGATAATATCTCCCGCGATTAGGAGTGACGAATCCAATGTCGATCTACCATAGTCACGAAGTGCTTCTCAATGTGGCCAACGACTACTATATTGATAACTCTAAAGAGAGTTACGTTAGGCTAGTGTCAAACCACACCAATGTTCACGCATGACACTCTGATGACCTCAAGTCAAAGGATCACATGCACTACCATCCGTTAGAGGATTGTTCCATAGACACTAGGGTTACTATCTATATGGAATCCTCTGATGGGTCTATCCAGTGAATTTGCTCATAAAGCAATCATTCATGTGTTGTACCAAGTTATCTCCCAATAACTTTGACAAGCGAAATATGTCATTGTCTTTCAGCAGGGTCGTTCAACACGATGATAGTCTTACTGTATTATCTATGCCCTTAATTCAGAATAATATTGGGGATACGGACGCTTTTAGAATGACCATCTTATTTGATCATATAGTTCTCATTATCAAGATTTTAAACACTTGATACTCTCGTCATGATTCAACCAATCTATGGGCATATATCATTTCATATGATTGAACATACTCAGGGTCTGATATAGAAAATGTCTTTTATTATAAATTAATCATGTTTTTACAAAGAGTCAAATACAACATGATTGACTCTAGGGCACCTACACTAACAACAACACCTTCCGCCTGCTCGACTAATTGCCCTAACCAAACCCAGGCTGTTTTTGAGTTGTTTGAGTTGGAGATTGATTGTTGTGGAGTTGAATTGGTTGTTGATTGGTAGGGTTTTTTTCCATCTATTTTCCATTCCGCCGGCCACATTTTCTCCTTGTCACTACCCACGCTCGCCACCTGGCTACCAAGATCTGGTCACCGAGGAGAAGAGAAAAGTTGAAGAATATGATGTTATTGAAATAAATTTGAAAGTAAGATAGTTATTTTTCTAATTCTAATAATTTAGTGGTTAAAAATTAATTTATTAATTTATTTATCAAAAGCAGTTTGGTAATAACACTCTCTAAACTGTGCGAAAACTCAAAATTACTAACAGTATTAATTGAAGGGTGGAAATATGAAATTTATAAAACCAATGGTGGAAACTTGCCGATTCACGAAACCTTTTATGGGAACATGTCGTTTACTCTATTAATTATTATATTGAATGCTAGGAGAAAAGCTATAAAAACAATATTTATTGAGAAAAAGAGGTAAGAGAGTGACGTGTAGCTTTTTGAAAGTGGTGACAAAATAAAGTTGAAAAGTAAGAGTGTGAATGAGAATGACTAGGAAAGAAATTAAAAGAAATTACTTGTGGTTTCCTAAGCTTAGCCGCTATCAAAACCCATCAATAATGTTAGATGTACAAAAAAATCTTAGAAATATTTTTATATAAAGTGATGTGACAGAAAAATGAATGGAATAATGAATACAAAAAGTCAAACGCATCATATTCACTCCTCTATTCATTTTTATGCCATATCACTTTGTATAGAATTTTTTTTTTTAATTTCTTTATACGTGTAGTATTATTCATACACCCATTTACCTATCATTCCGAAACCCACTTCTCTTAAAAAAAACATTATTTATTAAGACAACGTCGTAGAGAGAAGAAGTGTTAAGAGTAAATGATCTATTTAAAATAAATAAATAAATCATGTAAATACTCTTAGGGCTAATATATAGAAAATATTTTGAATTTGATATATTTCTTGGACAATTGTGGATTGTTGTGCGAAGTGAATCAGCTCGGCTCGTCGAATCGTCGAAAAGATGATCCCGCAGTGAGCAAACGTAGCATGTTGACAAATACATAAATTCAAAGTGATTGTCTGATTTCAAGCTGTGGGATAATACACGACTCCTACATTCTTGGAATGAATAGCTTGTCAGATAAAGTAGAAAAGTCTAATTCTAGTTCAATTGCATGACAAGAGATCCAATTCCATTCAAATTGTCTTTTGCCAAAGTTTCAATTCAATGTAACTTAGAAATATCATTCCTATCACAACTCGGTCATAATGACTATACTATAAATACCCCCTATAATCTATTGAAAGGGATATGTTTTACATATTACAGAGAGCTTAGAGAGAGTTTTATTATCTTGTTATTGAATTCTAAGCATTAATAAAATAACATAGGACATTGGCTTGCAAATTAACAACCTGAACCTCTTTAAAAATTCTTTTTGTGTTCCTGTGTTAAGACTGCTTTCGATTAATTTGCTGCTTCAATAAGTTATTGCTTATTATTCGTAATCACACGTCTATCCAATCTGATTCTGGTAAGGTTAATCGGGTTTCTCAAGTTGGTGCGAATTTTCGTATCAACATGGATCATCTAGATAACATGTATTCATCTAATTGGTGAACTCCAAATAAGGTTTAAACCAAGGATTAAAAAAAATGATCAAAGATTACCATTGGAATTATTTAAAGTATGTCAAAATTACCCGAAACTTGATAAATGATGATATTTCTCCTACTCCTAGAGAATAAGGTAAGGGAAGTGACTGTTAGACACCATATATTTTCTATTTTGCCCACATCTTCTACTTTTAGAGAGGATTAAGTTTAATTAACCTTATATATTCGATTAAAATCAGGATATTTTGCTAAAGATCCTTTATCTTATAGTTATCGTGGAAGTTAATGAAATTATTAGAATCTACATTAATTTAAGATGAGAAATATTAAAGATTGAAGCCTGGATTTTCGGTATATTAACGAAATATGAAAATGAGTGGTTCTGAATCTATCCCCCTTTTCTCATATGTACGAAAGGGGTTATTTACCCTTTAGTTCTTAAGGTTTGGAATATATTACTCACCTCCAGTACTATACAATTCGAATAGTTTAGTCCAATTAGATAAGAATTGTCAATAAAAGTCTCTAACAACTCTCGTCTTATACACATATTATTATAAATGAATAAAATTTTTAAAATAAGTAAAAAAACATATTGTATGTCTTAAAAAAACTATTTTTTTTTAATAAAAGTAATGGTTATCTATATAATAGACACCAATGTTCTGAAACCTGGACCGGACCGACCGGTCGAACAGGTTCAACCGGATTTTAGGCATAACTCCGGTTCAACAAATAATAAAAATCGGGATTTACTTATGAACCGCTTCAAACCGCCGTTAGACCGGCATAACAGTATCTGACCTCTGGTCCAACCGGCTCGGATGAAAACCCGATCCATTGAAAAAACCCTAAATCAAATCTAATTTCATTCTCATTCCCTTTATTCATCTGCGAATCTGCATTTTTCATTGTTCACCACCCCTTCTTATTTTCTTTATTTCTTCTTCTTCACCACCCCTTCGCTCATCGTCGCCTCCCACCTCCACCCCACCCTTACTGTTTTGGCCACCCCTAGTGTATTCAATCCACCTTTTTTCGACCCCATTGTTTACATCCATCGCCATCGTAATCAATGCGAAGATCTGTGGGTTTTTTGGTTTAGACCTTTAGTTGTGTTTCATTTGGCTTGGTTTTGGGGATATGTGGGGAAGAAAAGTGAAGTGGCGGTTGGGTTTTGGAGATCTATTGCAGATTTGTGGTTGGGTTGTTTTTTGGTGAGAAAAAAAAAAGAAATAAGGGGAGGGGGTGGTGATGGTGAGTGACAAGGGTGGTGAAGAAGATGAAGAAATAAAGAAAAAAAAATAATGGTGAAGTTGTGTTGTTTTTTGGTAAGAAAAAAGAAAGAAAGGGGATAATGAGGGACCAGGGTGGTGAAGAAGATGAAGAAATAAAGAAGAAAAATATAATGGTGTGGTTGGATTGTTTTTTGGTGAGAAAAAAGAAGGGAAGGGAAGGGAAGGGAAGGGGTGGTGATTAGACGTGGAAAAAAGGGAGGGTTGGGCGAGTCGGGTGATTTGTCGAGTCTGGTCAGGCCCACCACTCGGGTTACATGGTGGGTCCAGCCCGGTCCTATAACCTTACCCATGTTAGTTATAATGCGGGCTAGGTCGAGCCAACCCACCATTTTTTTTTTAATTTTTTTTGTCTTTTGTGTAACCCAACGGGCCATGAACAGTAACATTGTAACCCGGCCCGCCCGACAAGGTTACACCTAGCCTGCTCGCCCTTGTACTGGGTCAGGTCAGAAATTTCCACCATTAGTGGTGATGGTGAGGGATGGGTGGTGAAGAAGATGAAGAAATAAAGAAGAAAAGGAAAAGATAATGGTGTGGTCGAGTTGTTTTTTGGTGAGAAAAAAGACATAAGGGGTAGAGAGGGGGTGGTGATGGTGACTGGTGGGCGACAGGGTGGAGAAGATTCGAGAAGATGAAGAAATAAAGAAAAAAAAAAGCTTATTTCAATTATCGTTTGTGTTTTGGGTTTGATTGAACATTTTGTGTGATAAATTGATTGAATTCAAGTGTTGCCTAGAGATTAAAGGATTTGTGTGTGATTGGACACAAATGAATGAGTAATGAAAAGTGAGAACTATTAAATGCTTGTTTTCTTAAATTTTCAGGGGTGTATTTGTAAATTTTTAACGTTTATTTGTCATTTTTTTTAAATTAATAGGGGGGTCATCAAATTTTCCAGAGTACCCGGGTAAGGAATCGGAACCTACATTTCAGGTTGCGGCTCCAAGAACCTCAAAACCGGAACCTACCGGTTCTAGTTTCTGTTCCAAATCTTAGGAACCTGTTGATTCCGGTTCCTCCAAAAAGTGCAGGATACCCGGAACCACTCATCCCTAAAGAAAATAATAGGATTTGTAAAAATTCGGTCATAAAATTCAATTCGAAAAAAATACAATACGGGTATAAACGAGTTTAATACGATATATTGTCAATAATACATTTTAAAAAATATGACAATATCAATCATTGTTTTAGCACTTTTCATAGACCACTTGGGTAAAATAAATAAATTAATATAGCATTTCAAATGTAAAGTATTCAATTAACCAATAAACATTAGACATAATAATATAACTCTTATGGTCTGATGGATTGAGAAATGAATTGAAGAGTTAAAAAGAGTAAAAGACCAAAGGGTCTTGGTTCAAGTTGTAGTAAAGGCAAAGGGTGGCCACCCATTACTAAAAAAAAATTGAAAAATTAGGCAAAAATTCGGATACGGTAATTATTCGTAAATAATACGACTAAGGCATATAATTCGCGAATAATAAGGCTGAGGGTATAAAATACGGTAATTCGTGAATTATACGGCTTGGCGTATAATTCGCGTATTATACGCGAATTTATAAAATAAAGTTGAAAAGTAAGAGTGTGAATGAGAATGACTAGGAAAGAGGCTAAAAGAAATTAACGTGGTATCTTTACTTTTGGTTTCCTTAGATTAGGGGTTATCGATCAACACCCATCAATAATGTCAGTCTGCAAAAAAACTTCACAAAGATTTCAATATAAAGTGCTATGACAAGAAATATATAGAAAAATAAATATAAAAAATAAAACTCATCATATTCACTCTTATATTTATTTTATATCACATCACTTTGTAAAAAAAAATTTGCAAGATTTTTTTATACGTGTAATATTGCTCTAACACCCATTTCCTTATCATTCCGAAACCTAATTCTCTTAAAAAAAATACTTACTAAACATTATTTTTTTTAATGTTTCTATCATTATAGCTTTAGACCAGAAAAATAAAATGTCTTAGAGAGAAGAAGTGTTAAGAGTAATGATATATTTAAAATAAATAAATCATGTAAATACTCTTAGGGCTAATATATAGAAAATATTTAATTTCATATATTTGTTGGACAATTGTGGATCATCTAGTCATCTAGTTAACCTGTATTCATCTAATTGGTGAATTCCAATTAAGGTTTAAACCAAGGATTAAAAAAATGTCAAAATTACTCAAACCTTGATAAATGATACTATTTCTCCTACTCCTAAAGAATAAGGTAAGGGAAGTGATTGTTAGACCCCATATTTTTTTCTATTTAGCCCACATGTCCTACCTTAGACAAGACTATAATAGTATTTAAAAAATATATATTAACAATAAGTTTAAACATATTCAAAAAAATTTAGGTAGTCTTTATAAATATGTTCATTATTTTGTTTTAGATCGAAACCTTGTAATAGTTTTTGTTTCTATGAAGTTGTCAACTCTAAAAGTACTCTCAAAAACAAAGAAAAAGAACTTGTTTGATTCAAGTTTTAGTAATTTCTTAGTTATATATATATGATCAGTTTTCCATTCAAACAATGCATGAAATATTTTTCCCAAATATAAATTTAGAAATGAAAGCAAATAAAGTATAGTCGTGGCATACTCATGCCAGTAGTGCCGCGGCATGGTCACGAAAATTTTGAATAAAGAGGCGTCATGCCTATTCTCCTTCCCAGAATTTTTTTTTTTAAAACTTAGAACTCTCATCTCTCTCTCTCTCTCTCTCTCTCACCCTTTCACTACCAATCAATGATTTTTCTTCCTCCACCACCCAAATCAAAGACCCATCACACTAATGCATTCTTAACACTTGGGACCTCATGGATTTCACTTTCTCTTCTAGGATTGCCTGAGATTTCACTTTGGAGACTTAGGGTTTCCGAATTGGGGGTTTTGCGATTCAAGCATCAATCGACTCAAATTCGTTGCTGGACATCAATCAATTCAGTCTATGCAAGTTTTATACCCTTATAGTCTCATATAACTTCCATCGAATGGGATTTGAGAACAGATTTTTGCTTGTTTTCTGGAAATTTTGAATTGCTTGATTGATTGATTGTGTGGGAAAAGGTGGAGTCTTTTGTTGGATTATGGTAGTGTGGTGATTTGGAGGGTTGTGTTGCAATTGAGTATGATTGAGTAGTGGTTGTGGTGTTTGACGAATTGGTTTAGTGGGTGTTGTGATTGAGAATTGAGTGGCGTATTTTACGATTTGGGTGCTGAATTAGAGTCTACTTAAAATTGCTGTGTTACGTGGACTGAATTGTGGAATTGGGGAGAGTTTACTTTGAATTGATCTTGTTTGTGGAGAATTCTGCAGTGCTCCATTTGGTTGAGTTCAATTTTTTTTTTTTTATATATTGGAGTGTTTATTTTATGAAGATAGAGTGAACTAGTGACACATAAACTGATGGCCCCAAGGAAGAAGCAAAAGGGTGATGGAAGTACGTTCAATGATCCAAAGCTTATGAGAAAAGAGGCCAAAAAACGTTTTTGAAAAAGCCAATCTAAAGGAAAGGGGAATCATCCAAGCAAGGGGAATGGACTTTGGCGATATGATGGTAGTCTGTATCTTGGATGTTATTCAAGAATTCAAATAGAAAACGTTCACCCTTACTCCCCTGTCCGGTGTTGCACCGATTGTAATGGAATTTTATGCTAATGTCCCGGACAGTGCACATGGAAAAGTGAGAGTTAGGGGGAAGGAAGTAAAATTCGATGCTGCCACCATTAATGCCTATTATCAGCTGCCACACATAGGAATTGAGGAGGATGAGTACGAGTCCTATCTACGTGATATGAATCACAACAGAGAGATTCAGGAATTAACCAAGGGAGGTGCACAGTGGGTCATGGCTGATGGGGTACATAAAAAGTTTGTGGGTGGAAAGTTGCATAGCATAACAGGCGTTTGGCAATATTTTGTGAATACAAGGTTGATGCCAACGACACATAATAGCACAGTAGACAGAGTAAGGGCAATCTTGCTTTATGCCATCCTCATGAAGAAAAAGATGAATGTTGGTCATATCATTGTGTCTCAAATACTTTACTGTGCTAACAACCCGCAAAATAGCTACTCTTTCCCACAATTAATTACGGGACTTTGCCACCAAGCTGGAGTTACTCATTCATCAAAGGAAATGGTTGTGCATCCGGGAATTTGCTTAACATATAAATACATGCAGAAGTTGATTGTGGGAAAGAACAAGCAAAAAGGCTCAACGACAGGAACATACACCTCTTCCTCTAGTTCTCAGCCTCCGGACATGACGACGGATTCCCATGATCAACTGAGGACTATTCATGAATACCAGAGGCAGCAAACAGAATGGATGTCTGCACAATTTCAAGTTCTATTTAATATGCAGAACGCTCACATGAAGCAAGTAGGAGTGACCACCTCTGGATATCAGTTGACTGAATTTCAGTTCCAACCAGGAGAGGATGTTGAGGAGGAGGATGAAGAGTCTGACGATAGTACGGAGTGATAGGTTCGGCTAGGAGCGTATGGTTGTTTCACTAGTGGTGGAGGGTGCAAGCTGTTGGTTTTTAGGATGTTTGTTTTATTTGTCTGATTTGTTTTGTTTTGTTATGTATATTTCGTGTTTCGGTTTATGCTACATTTTAATAGACTTTGTTTATGTTTACTTTACTGTTTCACCCTTGATTTTATTTTTCTTTCCAAATTTGCACTGATCTGGCCAAAAAAGGTGTATGCGTGTTATTTGTTTTAGTTTGCGCTAAACTACGAAACAACATCGCCTTGCACACTTACAGGTATGTGTTTAATTTTGTTACACATTGAGGACAATGTTAACTTTAAAAGTTGGGGGTGAGAGGTAATTTGTGTTTGGTTCGATGAGTTTTTGTTTGTGAAAAAAAAAAAAAAAGAACTTTTACACAAGTCGATGATAGTACCATGAACACGTTAATTGTGTAACTGTCAGCGTAATAACTTTTGCATGAGCGTGAGGAGGACAATAGAAGAAGGGTACACCTAGTCATGACTTTCTAAACGGGGTTTGATTGGTAAGTCATTCGGAAAGCCAGATACGTTTTATGTATGCGTCATGAGTAAATGACTTTAAATTGTTTTTGGAAATTGTGTATGAACGCTAGAACTCTTTTGATAATCACTTTAGGCGAAATCCTAGAATCCGCACTAAGTAGGAAATGATTTAGGCAATTTCCATGGATCGATTGGGCCTTTCAAGCTAACCTAAATTTTCAATTTCCGCCAGTCAACTCTTTGAGCCTCATTAAGTACATTTATAGCCTTATCGTTCTTTCTTTTAACTCGAATCACCAACATCAACTATGAGCCATAAACACATTTCATACCCTACCTATTTTAAGAGGCTTATCCTAGAGTCAGTATGGTGAAAATCTTTGATGAGGAAAGAATGGAGAGTGTGTTTCACAACTCGAGTTATGCAGAGTTTTAAGTTGGGGGTTGTGGGGATAATGAGTCGTGTAGTGAGTTGAGTTTTTCTCTCGTCATGTTTAAAAAAAAAAATTTTAACAAAAAGAGAGAAGGATTTTTCTTGAATAATAAGGAGAGGATGTGCAATGAAAGAGAAAAGAAAAAGGAAGGTATGCACTGAAGGGAAGGTGAAAAACAAATTTTGAGAAAAGGAAGGATGATCGTGCATATTTGAAAAAGAGAAAGGTCTAAATATGGATAAGTCTCTTAACTTGAATTATTTTTCCTTCCCGTTCTTTCATAAACACATACCATGGCCTAACATTACAACCAGTGTAAATACATATTGATCCTGGTTAGTGAGCGGATTTTACATTAGTGGAGAGTGGTTTGAAAATTGAGCTTATGAAGTACATGTACACTTTAAATTTTTACTTGTATTCTTTTCTTTGCTTGTGATGTCATGCATAAAGTTATCCGGGTTCTGGATGAATGGTTTGTGGAAGGAAAAGAGAGAGTCAATAACGAAAGTGTATTTGGATTTTACTTATTCCTTATAATTGTGTGAAGTAATTATTTGATTTGTTTACAAATAACGGAATCTTTGAGACTAATACAGGTATGGTTCTAAAAGAGGACAAGGATGTTTGTGGGTATCATCGCTGGAAACCCTCACGAGACTACAACTCGTCCAACTAGGGCCGCCTAGAGGTTTAAAGGCTTGTTACATACGCTAAATGCAATCGTGTTAATCTACAAAAATGATTGAGAATAATTTAGATTTAGGTTGTTCACCTTTGTTTTTCAAGCTTTGAATTGTATTTTATCGCTTAGCTTGCTAGGGACTAGCAAGAAGCTAGTTGGGGGTTTTTGATAAGAGCTTGAAAATACTCGAATACTTAATGCTTCCTTGAGGATATTTGTAGGGAGAATGGGACTTTAATAGCTAATTTTATCAATTTTTTTCATAAATATCTTTTACGGGATCACAGGAGTATTTTTTTTTTCGGGTTTTGATTGAGGAAATGTGGCGTTGATAGAAAATCATATTTGTGACAAAGTGATTACCGCGTAGGAACAAACGGATCGAGAATCGGAGCTAAATTGAAGAAGTTATGGAATTCTGAAGTTAGAAGACTATGCTCAGTTACGCTCCAATTTGACCATATTCCGGTATTCGGACGATAACGGGAGCTATGGATATCAGATTGAGGAAATTCTTAGATCGTTGGAAAGATAATTCATAGATCTATAGGTTCTGTGTTCATCAATTTTACTGAATCAAGCAGTTTCTGGGTAAAAAGTTAAGACCTTTGAAGAGATGAGAAGAGGACCAAGGAAACAAGGCAGAGGCACCCATGCCGCGGCACTGTGCTGCGGCACAACCTGTCCAGAAGCTACCATGCCGCGGCACAGTCACAAATTTCATGTTTTTTATTTTATTCAGTTTTTACGATTTTTCTAATAACTCTATTAAGTCCAAGGGCAAAGGGGGAAAAGAAGGATAGACTAGTTGAAACCCTAGAACAAAAATTGAAAAGAAAAGAAGGAGGGAGTTTGAAAAGGGAGAAAAGATTATTATTGAAGGATCAAGAGGGAGCTGCACAAGGAGAGATTGGCCAAGAAGAAGAAATTCATAACAGAGTCTGATCCACCATAGTGAAGTTTCCCTTTGATTTGTCTGTTATCATGACAC